>JAECUM010016478.1:0-13627 GCA_016617855.1 Megalonaias nervosa | reverse complement strand
TTTTTCACCACCGAGAAATCCGAAACCAAAGCCAGCATTGTGGAACGTTTTCAACGCACCTTGAAAGAACGCATGTGGAAATATTTTACGCATCAACACACTCTCAAGTACATCAACGTCTTACCACACCTAGTCCAAGCGTACAAATAATCTTACCATCGGACGTGCCCCTCAAGAATTGACTCCCGACAACGAAGTGACCGTCATCGAGCTCCTGTTTGGTAAGTCCTGACGGTTGCTGTCCTCAAGAAAGGTGGAGTGTTGGTAGTAGGAGATTGGGTGCGCATTGTCAAAACCGAAAGCACTTTCGACAAAGGCTACTTACCCGACTGGACCACTGAATTGTTTCATGTCACTGAACGAGTGTCTGGCCTTCATCTTGTCGTCTATTAATTGGAAGACATGAACAGAGAAGTGTTAAAAAGAACATTTTACTTGCCCCAGTTACAACGTGTATCTAGGAAAGAAGACGAAGTGTACGAGATCGAAAGCATTCTCGATCGAAGAACTCGTAAAGTGGGAACACGACGTGACAAAGAAGTCAAAGTACGTTGGAAAGGATATTCTCCCAGTTTTGACTCTTGGATCGACGCTTCGCAAATCATCGACTATAAAAAGAACTGCCCATCATGCTCTTCAACACAGCTTCAACCGCTACCACTACAGCAGTAACCACTCCATCCCCCAGTTCTTCTCTGCAAGATCTACAAATGCAACCCTTGTGGTTGTGGTGTGGAGAACGTGTGCCTAAAACGCAAATCGTGTTTTTCTGCCAAATCTTTGTGGTGTATTGTGTCATCAGTGCTGCATTGCCAATTTGAGTTTGCAACAAGGAGGCAAACAATTGTGGACCATTTTACTGAGCAGGTACATCGGTTACCTTCTTCCCAATCCGTCCCTGAAATATTCCCCTAAAGGGAACAACGGGAGCTTTGCGTCCAACGTTAGCCCATCTTCCAACAATCACCATAACCATCACAACACTCTTCTTTTAGACACTCCTCTGACCTCCAGCGACCCCTTGGACATTAGAACTCAGGAATTATGGATAACCAATTAACGTTACCCAGTGACAGTTCCATGGAGGTGTTTCCCCACAATACTTTGTGCTGTTTCACGGCCAAATTACCTCAGGCCATCCAAATGGATCACGAAGCCCATTGGGAAGTGGCTTTGGTGGAAATGATTCACCCTACACAAATCAAGAACATCGTCGAAAATCAAAATCAAAACACTTTTACGGTGGAAGTTCATGACGATCAAGTGCAATGAAACTTGGATGAACGCGTCACTGTAGGTGACCATATGAAAACACAAGACCCTTAAACTAAACGGACCACTTATCGGTTAAAAATTTCCCCAGGCTATTATTTTAGTGGTCAACGCGATTGCTGACAGGTTGAATGTCGTGTTTGAGAAAGCCAGAAAAAGTGTCACCCTCGAATACCACCAAATTGCTGGTCGCCAAATGATGAAATTTTCAGAGGACAAAGTATTGGCCATTACATTTTGTCCTGAATTGTTTGACATTTTGAGTCGAAACCGCAAGTTGATCAAGATTAAAAACGAAATACCAGCCATTACCGGCAACTTTTATTTTGCGAAATGTAGAAATGAACCATGGACTGAATTTGATTTTTGTGTACTCCGATGTGGTGGAGTACAACGTGGTGGGACACACCTCCGTACCGTTACTACGTGTCATTCCTTTCAAAGTGGATTCTGCCACGGTTGCTGACGAGGAAGGTGGAAACACCTATCACGTTCACCACGGATTTGTACATCCTCACTATTTGCCGTCAGGAGATCGTATTTCGAAAATGGAGTTTCACTGTGACTTTCCCTTTGGTAAATGGAATATTTTGTCCCAGATCTCCTTTTATAGTAATGTTGACAGTGTCAAAATACGACTTACTGACGGGCAAATAGTGAGGATGTACAAATTCGCGGTGAACGTGATAGGTGTTTCCACCGTCTTCGTCAGCGTTTCTGGCAGAATCCACTTTGAAAGGAATGACACGTAGTAACGGTACGGAGGTGTGTCCCACCACGTTGTACTCCGCCACATCGGAGTACACAAAAATCAAATTCAGTCCTTGGTTCATTTCTACAGGGAATCGAAAATATTTCGCAAAATCCAAGTTGCTAGTAATGGCTGGTATTTCTGTTTTCACCTTGATCAACTTAGGGTCTCCACCCAAAATGTCATACAATTCAGGAAAAAATGTAATGGCCAATACTTTGTCCTCTGAAAATTTGATGAGTAGGCGACGAGCTATTTTGTGGTATTCGATCGTGACACTTTTTCTGGATCTCTCCAAGGCTTTGACAAACACGTTATTGAATTTGGTAGAAATCGTGTTCACCAAATGTTGTCCACTAAAATAATAACCTGGGGGAATGGTCAACTGATAGGTGGTTCGTTTAGTTTTGGGATCTTGTGTTTTCATAGAGTCACTTGCAGTGGTGCGTTCATCCAAGGCTTGTTGCACTTGTTCTTCATGACCTTCTACCGTAAAAGTGTTTTGATTTTCGATGATGTTTTTGATTTGTGTAGGGTGAATCATTTCCACCAAAGCCACTTCCCATTAGGCTTCGTGATCCAATTGGATGGCCTGAGGTAATTTGGCCCTGGAACAGCACAAAGTGTTATTGGGAAACACCTCCATGGAACTGTCACTGGGTAACGTTAAGTAAAATTGGTTGTTCATAATTCCAGAGTTCTAGTGTCCGAGGGGTCACTGGAAGTCAGAGGAGTGTCTAAAAGAGGATTGTTGTGATTGGATTAGTGACTGTTGGAAGGGGCGCTGACGTTAGACGCAAGGATCCCGTTCGAGGAATATTTCAGGGACGGATTGGGAAGAAGGTAACCGATGCAACTGCTGAGTAAAATGGTCCACAATTGTTTGTCTCCTTGTTGCAAACTCAAACTGGCAATGGCAGCACCGATGACACAATACACCACAAAGATTTGGCAGACAAAGACGATTTGCGTTTTAGACACACGTTCTCCACACCACACCCACAAGGGTTGCTTTTGTGGATCTTGCACAGAAGAACTGGGCGAAGGAGTGGTCACTGCAGTAGCTGAGGCTGAGTTGAAGGACATGATGGTAACTTCTTTTTATAGTCGATGATTTGCGAAGCGTCGATCCAAGAGTCAAAACTGGGAGGATATCCTTTCCAACGTACTTTGACTTCTTTGACACGTTTTGTTCCTACTTTTCGGGTTCTTCGATCAAGTATGCTTTCGATCTCGTACACTTCGTCTTCTTTCTTGGTCACACGTTGTAACTCGGGCAAGTAAAACGTTACTTCTAACACTTCTCCGTTCATGTCTTCTAATTTATAGACGGGAGGATGGCGGCCACGCACACGTTCGGTGACACGAAACAATTCGGTGGTCCAGTTGAGTAAGTAACCTCTGTCGAAAGTGCGTTTGGTTTTGCCAATGCGCACCCAATCTCCTGCTGCCAATACTTCAGTTTTCTTGGGCACAGTCACTGTTGGGGACGTACCAAACAGACGCTCGAAGACGGTGACTTCGTTGTCGGGAGTCACTTCTTGGTGGGTACGTCCGATGCTTCGATGGTAAGATTGGTTGTACGCTTGGACAAGGTGCGGTAAGACGTCGATGTACTTGAGAGTGTGTTGATGCGTAAAATATTTCCACATGCGTTCTTTCAAGGTGCGTTGAAAATATTCCACGATGCTGGCTTTGTTTTCGGAATTCTCGGTGGTAAAAAAATGAATTTCACGTTTCTTCAATTCTTTTTAGAAAACTTGGTTCAGAAATTCGGTGCCTTTGTCGGTTTGCCATCGAAGAGGGTGACAACCACTTTGTTTCAACACCAGTTTGAGGGCTCACACTAACTCACTGCTCGATCTGGAAGTCAAAGGCACGACCCATGCAAATTTGGAAAAGACGTCGATGACACAAAACAAATATTTGTAGCCACGATTGTAGGTGGCCAAATGAGAGACATCGGCTAAATCGGCTTGCCATTGATGATCCATGCCCTCCACTCGGGTGCGACTTCTGGAAAATTTTCGTCGAATGGGTTTGTGTAAAGTGTACGTGGCTTGTTCTTGTAACCAGCGTTGTACTTGAGGTAAACGGATACTTTTCAGTCGAGTTTTTTCAGCACAATACAATTTCTGAACTCCACCGTAACCTGCAGGATGGGATGGATCGTAGTAAATGCTGGCTAACACCTTCTCCATCTTTTAATAAGTGATCCACTCTTCGCTGATGGTACTCTGAAGTGGTTTAGAAACGGCTTTACGTGTCCGATGTGCCACGGGAGTAGAAGTCGAATGGAAGTTTTGGTGGTGGTGGTGGTGGTAATGGGATGGATTTGGTCTTCATTTCTTTTTTCACTTACGGTTTCCCTTCTTTCTTTTTCACTTCTGTCGAAGGTGGAGTGGACATCATCTTTTTAACCCAAGCTTTAAGTTCTGCTCGTTGAGGTGTAGGGGAAGGAGTCAATAAAGACGCTGCAATCTTACTAGGGATGGGAGCTGCTGACGGTGTTTGAAAGACTTCTCTTGCCTCTTCTTCCTCAGGCATACGTGAGGCTACGTCTGTCTTGACCGCTGGGGGTGGTAGTGGTGGTGTTGGATAACTTTTCATCAAGGCCTTAAGATCTTTCAGAGAGGGTAGAGCTGTTTCGTCTAAAGCTTTCTGGTGAAAGAGTTGCAGTCGTTGTAACATTTGACCGTACCGTTGAGATTTTTCCGTTTCTGACAAATCGCTGCGATCCATCAATGATTGCAATTCGTGTTGTAACTGGGACATCTCGGTCAAATGAGGATTGTGAGGTAAATGCGGAGTTCGTTGTTGTTGCCAACGATGGTATTTCATCCATCGTTTGTAAGGCACTAAAGCTAGTTTTCGTCCTTCCATCGGATTTCAAGGATCACGTCTGAGATCTTTTGACTCCAAAGGTCAATTTTCTCTTCTTGGATCTTTTTATCTTCATCCTCCCAGGATGTTTCCCATTACTCCTTTCAGTAAGGGAGCTCCCACTGTTCCCATTACACCCTTCAGTAACATGGGCAAAAAGGGCAAAATTCCTCCTCGTTGCAGAAACATCTTTTTCTTTTGACGAATGGGTATTTTCTTTTGGACCATTTGGCGAAGAACGTGTCGATGTTTGGCTAAGCATTCTTTCTGGTGTTTAGACAAAGGTATTATGCCTTTCAAGACATTCAGACAACATTCGCACAAGGTATCGATGACGTCTTTAGAGGCAGTTTGAATGAGTTGTTTTCGCATGGGTGGAGGAGATTTGGACAGGACGGACATCATGTCCCAATGTTTGGCTAAACGAGGTGGCAGTCCTTTCTTTTTCTTTCCTTTGGGGGTGGAAGAAGAATGTCTTTTTTGGGGTGACATCTTTCTCGGTTGGTTCGTTGGTTCCGTGGCACACAGCAAAAAATACACTAACGTCAATGTTTTGTCACACGGTCTTGTATCCTTTTCAGGAGATTATCGCTTCGTCATAAAGGTGACAATGTGTTTTCCAAAATCGCCAAAGAATCCTCCTCTTTGGTGGCTCCTCTTTTTCTTTGGACGAGTGTGTCTTTTCTGGAGGTGACGTCGATGTTTGACTAAGTGGTTTTTTGGATGACGTGACTGTCTTTTTCTTTTTCCTTTTCCTTTTTGGACCGAAGAAGGAACACGATGGTGACGGTGTGCACTTCTTGGAGGAACCATCTTTGGGCGTTCAGCAGCACAACAACACTAAACCTATCGTTTGCCTCAGGTCTTTTTTATACTGGAATGCGTTGCCACTGATTGTCTTTACGTCGGATGAACTTGATGACAGGCAACACACGTCGTGGAGGAGTTCGCAAAGGACTAAATCTGGACAGTTCTTGCTTGGACAAATCCAGTAAACTCTGTAACACACACGTTCTCTCTTGGACTTTGATTTTGGGGGCAGGTACTTTGTGAGCAGCGTCCACTACCGCTAATGAGGAAGAAGGTGTCACCGCTGCAGAAGAAGATTTTGGAGACACTCTCTTGTGGGTTGAAGCTGTTTTCTGTGGACTTTTCTTTTTCTGAGGCTGTGACCTGGTCTTGACACCGTTGCTCTTTTTCTTTTTCTTCTGGGTACGTTTGGGTGTGGCTTTTTTCTTGGGGATGACTTTGGGAGCATTAGGATCCCATTTTAAGAGGGAACGAATGATGACACCTCCTAGAGAACCGCTTCCTCCAGGTTTCAAAATGATTTGCTTTTTGGTTTGAGTGTCAATACGAGGATCGGCTAGCTGCGTCAAGGCGACTTTGTTTCTCTCAAAAAAACGTTTGGTTTGATGTGGAATGTGAATGACGCCTTGCAGTAATTGACGTACTGTCACCGTAAACTATCGTAAGACTTCTTTGAGACTTGCTTCTAAGACACGAGCACGTATTTGTGGAATTTTTTCGCGACTGATGCCGTACAAGGCACGAATCAATTTAATGGGAAGATGAGACTGAAGGGACGTCATGTTGACGATGTGTAAGACAGAGCCAAAGTGACCAAGGATTTTATAGATTTTTTTATGGGTGAATGTGGCTGTGGTTAAGTCGACGACGGGAACGTGTACACGACAGGCCCTCCGTCTTGGCACCAGTGGTGAAACAGATGGGTACGAAATCGCAAATAATCGGGAGTGGTGGGTTTTAAATCCACGAGTAAATAAGCATGTGGGGTTTGAGTGGCATCGTCGTACGCATGAGTCAGCCAAGGCGTTCCTAACTGTTTGGCTAACACTTGCACTTGCGATTTATCTCTAGGGCTTTTAAACAATACTACATAATGAGCATTGAAACTGATGGTGCGATGGGCTTTACTTTGTTGAAACAAATTTTGAGTGATGTAAATGACACTGGCATTACGATGATGCCTTTTGCGCGTAAACCAGAGTTTAATTTCTTCTTCGTCTTCTCCTAACATGTCGTCAAAGATGACCAAATGGGTTTGACTCAGGTCAGACACAAACCCGTCGTCTTCGCTAGGAATGCCTTCTACAAACACAATGGAATCGCCTTGACTTTCTCGCAGAAGGCTGTACGCCGATTGCCACTCTTTGTAACACCACACGATGCGTTGAGGTGGACGATCGATCAAATGATGTTTATGTTCGATCAAACGTTTGACAAATTCGGTTTTGCCGGAACCGCTAGGTCCAGCAATGAGCATGTTAAAGGGATGGCGAAGATACAAGGCCTCCCAACTAGCACGATCTAAGTGTTCGTCGATGACTTTGAAAGTGGAGGAAGACGGAGCCGACACAGTAGAGGTAATCATAATAGTATCAGTGCAAGGAAAATGTCAGTTTTGACACGAAGACAGACAAGACAAGAGTTTTTATACTTTTTTCAGGACACGTTTATTGTCATCTTTAATTGTGAACAACACGAAAGAAAAAAATACTTAAAAGCCAAATGGCTAAGTACATGAATAAAAGACACATCAAAACGATTATAGTGGAATATAAACAAGTTTCTGTACAACATTTGTGGTGATCAAGAGGTGAAATCGTAGGGGTAGTGTATAATGTTCTTAGAGTCTCTACACTCGTTGGTACAGTCATACAGGGGTCCTCCTGGAATGGCCTTTCGGGGATGTTAATGACTGTCCTGTCCTGTCCTAAAGGGAGTGGTTCTTCTTCTTCTGGTACTGTCACTAACACAGGTTTAAAAGTTACTTTTTTCACGGAACGTTTTAGTTGTTTAGGATTACAAATCTTTTGCATAATGTGCCACTTCTTTAATCCAAGCTTCTACGCCCCAACTTTTCCAGTCACGTACATCTTTCCAGTGAGGGTGTAAGTCACAAGCTACACACACACACATCGTCATACACATCTTCAATACCTAAAAGTTCACGAATCTTTTTTTTTCCGCAGAGGTAGAGAAGTATCGAGATGAAAGCGCAAAGCTTTGAGCAGAATGAGTCTCTCGTGTACATCTAATGGGACCACTTTCATGCTTTTTGGAATGGTAGGTACTGTTCGTAAAGAGTCCACAAAGAATCAGCTGGTAAACGAAATCCCAGAAAGCAAGTCACTAAGACACACACATCACGTCGACCCGAATTCAATGGACACAGTTCTCATAATAGGTGTTGGTAATCCTCCACTGTTTGAATAGTGTCATTGATTTCCTTCCACGGAATCTGTAGTATCACGAATGATAAAGGTCGTGGCATAGTAGTCTGTTTTTATACCTCTTTTGTCTTACCTCAAATACTTCTCCTAGAGCGAAAGTAATGAACGTAGTGAGTAATTTCTGACCACTGCCATTCCAGGAAACGGTCAAGAATGTCAATAAAATCTTCAAATGTAAATGGTCTAAAGCGAAATAGTAGGAAGAACGCACCCTTGATCCAGAGAAATCGGACTTGTTTGTTGACTTTTGTCAATTTCCTCTTGTGAATTTCTCGACACAAAAGTTCTACAGTCACTAATTGAGATTTGGCTCTGGCAAGTCCCTGCCAAATGTCCTTGTAGATCTTCTCTTGCAATTCGTTTGGTAATCTTTGAAGATTATTTTCTACATGGGGTTTAAATACTTGTCTAGGGGTTGTCCAGTGTTTGACTCCTAGCCAAGTAGCTGGTTTCTTAAACGACACCACTTCAATGACGAGGTCCCACTAAAGGTAGGTAGTGACAATCTGGAGACCATCAAGCATGTTCCAGGTAAGCGGAATCTTTCTGTTCCCACTCGTGAGGTGACACACCGCAGCTGAAGCACTTGACTTTATCCCCTTCGCCCAAGTAGATAAATCCGGCTCTAGCCAATTCTTCGGGGGTAGGTCCTCCCAGATATTTTGGCCATTTTCCTCGGAAGGTTTGGATCCGACTTTCATAGTCACATTATTCAGGCAAACGCACGGGGAACGAATACTCGCCTTTCACAGGTTCATTTCGATGAGGGTACGGTGAAATATGTAGGAGTTTGCACAGTTTTACATGACATCCGTAGGGTGGTAGCCGCATGGTTTCATAAGGATGACATCCACCATGAAAACCAGTAAAGTGAAAAGGTGTACGATAACGAGTGGCATCACTTTCGCATCCATCAGGTTTGACACGCACAGCATCACTTTCCATGGTAGGTACAGTCGTAGCAAAATTTCCATGTTGTGGTACCGAATCGCTAAGGTCATAGCGTACGGCATCCCTGTCATCGCAAGGCACAGCATCGTACTCGAGTTTGCTCTTGCTTGATACTTGCTGTTTGAAAGGATTCATCTTTCTCGCTTGGCAATGGTAGTGACAATAAACTATCGGTCTTGAATGCGGTCCTTTTTATAGGCTCGCCAATATCGCCGTGACCGTACGGTAAAGTGAAGTGGTTGGGAAGCCGTACTCGCTTCTGGTACACAATTTGATAGACTTTTTTCAAGGGTCGGCTGACGATTTGGTGTGTGGGTAAACGTACACTCTTGTGCGGTTCGTGGGTGGTCACTTTAAAATTTCTATCCTGTCCAGACTGCAAGGCTTCTTTCAAGACACCAAAGTTCACCACTCGACTGGTGCGGTAATTGAGAGTCAATCCTTTCACTTTACACTCCGTGTGCACTTCTCCTTGAGGGTTACGGTATTCGTAGCCATAATTTTTGGGACCGCCACTTGCAAAACTTAGAATCTTGTCGTCGGGATGCTCGTCCGTCCAGGCTCCTAAACGGTCTCCTTCGATGACAGGGTGAGGTTGACCCAGGTGATCGATGTAGATGAAACTGTCCATGTCAAAATATAGCACACGATCTCCTAACAGTTCTAAAGCTTCGTAGAGTTTTAAGTGAGCATGGGCTGTCACGTAAGCCGCAATGATGACATTTCCAAATTCGTCGGCTTCTACAAAATCCAGTTCTTCGTAATTGACTAAGATCAAGTCCTCACGAACGACGTCCACGTGTTTCATGTATTTGGTTTTGTCGTGAATCATCTGAAAGTAGCGGGAAGGTTCTGTCAAATACTCCGCCTTAGGTAAACACGGTCATTGTGCCATTTTACCCCACAAGCAATTTAACATCACTTTGGCAAACGATCGCCTTACTTCGTTTTTCTTGATGTGGTCTAAAGGGATGCATCTTGCTCCCAGTATTTGTCTTTCAATTTTTTTGGTCTTCGGAAGTGTGGCAACAGGAAGGATAGCCGCTGGCTTCTTGTTTCAGTTTCAAAAAGTCATTCACGTAGTCTGCGAAAATGCCTTTTTGAGTCTCGTCGCCCTTGTGGTATTTTTCTGTCTTGGGAAAGTGGTAAATTTCGTACACTTCTAACAGTTGGTATCCCACGTCCAGAGCTTTGAACAATTCCACGCTGACCAACGCTCCTGTCAAGGCGCGTTCTTCATGAGTGTGCTGACAAGGTCGGTCTTGGTTGCACGTTTCGGCACAAGTAGGGCGCAAAGGAAACATCAGTTTTCCTTGGCAATGGTGAGGTAAAACGGGATGGTACAAGTACATGGGAGGCAAGACTTTACACTTGATCAATCCTTCGTATTGGCGAATGTTGTCCAGGTCAATGTGTTCCGTCAGCAATTGCGGGTGCCCTGCAGGAAAGTGACAATATTTGCACACGTACGGATACAGAGAGCACACGTCCAAGTATTTGATTTCTTCTCCTTTCTCCTCGTCAGCTTTGTTCGTTGGTGAGGATAGTAAATAGGTGTGTGTTTTATGCATTCTCGTTCATTGGTGAGGATAGTAAATAGGTGTGTGTTTTATGCATTCGCGTGCGTTGGTGAGGATAGTAAATAGGTTTGTGTTTTATGCATTTGTTCGTTGGTGAGGATAGTAAATAGGTGTGTGTTTTATGCATTCTCGTTCATTGGTGAGGATAGTAAATAGGTGTGTATTTGGTGCATTCTCGTACGTTGGTGAGGATAGTAAATAGGTGTGTGTTTTATGCATTCTCGTACGTTGGTGAGGATAGTAAATAGGTGTGTGTTTTATGCATTCTCGTTCATTGGTGAGGATAGTAAATAGGTGTGTGTTTTATGCTTTCTCATTCGTTGGTGTGGATAGTAAATAGGCGTGTTTTTTATGCATTCTCATTCGTTTGTGTGGATAGTATATGTGTGTGTATTTTATGCGTTCTCGTCCGTTTGTTTGGATAGTAAATAGGTGTGTGTTTATACGTTCGCGTCCGTTGATGAGGATAGTAAATATTGTATGTTTTTTCTTGTCTTCCCGTTTGTGTGGATAGTAGATATGGGTGTGTTTTTTCTTGTCTTCCCGTTTGTGTGGATAGTAGATATGGGTGTGTTTTTTCTTCTCTTCCCGTTTTTGTGGATAGTAGATATGGATGTGTTTTTTCTTGTCTTCCCGTTTGTGTGGATAGTAGATATGGGCGTGTTTTTTCTTGTCTTCCCGTTTGTGTGGATAGTAGATATGGGTGTGTTTTTTCTTGTCTTCCCGTTTGTGTGGATAGTAGATATGGGTGTCTTTTTTCTTCTCTTCCCGTTTGTGTGGATAGTATATATGGTATGTTTATGCGTTCGCGTCCGTTTGTGTGATAGTAAGTATGGTGTGTTTAAGCGTTCGCGACAAAGACCCTTTTCAGGGCCACTCCACTGCCTCGAAAAGATATTTATTCTTTCTTGCCTAAAAAATTTTTTTATTCGATTGTATAATTTATATTTAACTCCCCAAAACATTTTTCTGTTACCTAAAAAATTTTGTTAGTCGATTTTATAATTTGTGTATGATAGATTGATGTTCATCAATCTATGGAATAAAAGAGAATATATAAAATATACTATACTATACTATTCACTGACACGAACGCGAATGATTCAAACTTTGTATAGAAATGACACAGGTGGCATGACGTCACGGTATTTGCTATACACAAACACGAACGCGAATGATTCGTGTTTGCATATAGAAATGACACAGGTGGCATGACGTCACGGTACTTGCTACATTGTTGCAAGTGTCTAGGAGTTAAGGAAATAAATTGATGTAGAACACGAATGGTTCGTGATTCTATGTATTTAAGTAATTTGGTATAAGCCATCAGCCTACGAAACAGTGGTTGATTTTTTTATAGTTGCTGTTTTTAGTACTGTTGATTGGCTGATGGCTTGTGTATAGAGAGTTATAATATCCACAAACACGAACGCGAATGATTCGTGTTTGTATATAGAAATGACACAGGTGGCATGTCGTCACGGTCCTTGCTACATTGTTGCAACTGTCCAGTACCGTGACGTCACCCTACCTGTTCCATTCCTCTTGTCGCTATACAAAATTCCCATTGAGGCTATACTATCCCAGGGTGTGCTAGTCGCTATACAAAATTCCCATTGACGCTGTATAGTCCCAGCGTGTACTAGTCGCTATACAAAATTCCCATTGACGCTATACAGTCCCAGGGTGTGCTAGTCGCTATACAAAATTCCCATTGACTCTATACAGTCCCAGGGTGTGCTAGTCGCTATACAAAATTTCCATTGTTCGTAGACAGACCCAGGGTGATTTTTTGTCCTTATAAATCTTGTCCGTAAACGTGCCCAGGGGGTCTGTAATGTATTTTCCCATTGTCCGTAAACGTGCCCAGGGTGATTTTTTGTCCTTATAAATCGTGTCCGTAAACGTGCCCGGGGGGGGAGGGGGGTCTGTAATGCTAATTCCCATTGTCCGTAAACAGCCCCACATTACTACTCATAGATTCTTGAATACTGATCGCTCATCAATGCATTGACTTAGAGGCGCACGGAAATTAGCGTGGAATAGAATCTAAGCGCAAGGTCGAACCAACAAGAGGTAATTAAAATATTTTAACATATTTAAAGTTGATCTAAGTCATTATTCTGCTTTAATTAACATTACTACCGACCATAATCTCTCTCTCTCTCTCTCTCTCTCTCTCTCTCTCTCTCTCTCTCTCTCTCTCTCTCTCTTTGGAAGGTTTGACTTAACATTTACCATCATTCTTCATAGGTCCAGAGACGTTGTGGTATTACACAAGCGAAAATCCGTTATTCTCGTCTTTCACGGATTTTCGCCGTTATCTTGATACGATCGTCAGGAGAGAGAGAGAGAGAGAGAGAGAGAGGGCCTTTGGATATTTTCATATTTAGTTAATAATAATAGATTTTTAGAACCTTATAATAGGTTTAAGAATCAACATCAACAAAACCTTAAATACATTACATACGTGTACTCCGTAACCAAGACATTTACCTTACTGTGTCGACCGGCAATTGCAACTTTGTATCATTGATAATATAAACACTTTAAATAGGTCCCAAGGGAAATGTAAACATGCCGTTACGAAGAACGATATTGTAGGTTACTTGGTGCAATTTCAGTTTCAATGTTTTTATCCAGCCCAGTTTCTTTTCCTCTCTCACTCTAGATTTCTGCATATATTGTCCTTTGGGCATGAGAGGAGATGGGGAAACGGAAAAAGAAAGGATTGCGATTAAATTGTGTACGATGTCAAATTCATTTAGAAAACGGGGATTATTATTACTTTATATCGTTATTTTCATACGTCACTAATGATTAATGAGTGGAAATTCGTCATTGATCAATAGGAATAGACCCAACAGCACACAGTTCCAAGAATGTTTATGTATATGATATACCAGTAGTACTGATATATCAAATTGCTTTAT
>JAECUM010016475.1:0-13713 GCA_016617855.1 Megalonaias nervosa | reverse complement strand
AACACCATAACACTAAAAGGGTGGAAACGGGAAACACACGCCAAAAAACATATTTCGGAAACATAAGGTGTCACTACTAAGTCCTAACCAGCCATATATGCTGGCACGGGACTAAGTGGTGTCAACATTCGTAATTCATTAAGTTCTTATGTATATTATTTCTTACGTATATTGTAAGTTATAGCTATTGTACTACCACGTTCATTTTTGTACATTTTCTATGTAGCTTTGGTTTGCGTGGTATAATGCAAATATTTTCTATTCTGTGTTTGTGACTTGGTAAGAGATTCAAACTAGCAATATAAGGTTGCATTTTATTAAGAAACGTTTAGTACCATAGGAATTTTATTGGACACGGGTTCACTTCTGAACCTGTTTATTGTTTTGTAATATTGTACCGATAATGTAATTTGTATAACTTACCGTATATAACGTCATTACGTTTTATCCTATATGCCAGTGTCATGAATAGTACACGGTGTTAGATGTATTTTCAGCTGACCAGAGTGATCCATGGTGATCGTAGTCGACGTGGTACCAGCTATAGAGCTAACCACAGAAGTGAACAATAGCAGCCGTAGAGCTGAGTGAACAGTATTGCTGGTCGAGTAGCAGGTGATCGTGCGCTGCTGACCGAATTGGTGGGCGCGGATTGCTTGATTGACAAATGAATTGAATGGTGGTCGGCGACTACCTATGATGCTGATTGCTTGATTGACCGGTGTTACTGGTAGCCAAGTGTATTATTAACGGAGTGTTATGTGTTACTCCATGCGCGTAATCTTTTAGCCGTGGGCTAATTTTGGGGTTTCATACCCAGTGTTTAGGAAGTGTTAAGATATTTGGTACCATATCTGTCCTATCAAATCATCATTTTACTATTTGAGTAAAATACCTCAGTTTTCACTATTTGAGTGAATACATCATTTTTACTATTTGAGTAAAACACATTCTTTTCATCGTGTGAAATTACTGTGAATCGTTCACCTTTGTCCTTGTACTGTGTAAGGTCGTTTATTTGTATTTATATTTGCATTATTAGGTTCGTGCGGATTATGTTAATTTGTCCAATATTTGGATCTGTACACGCACGTATCAATCCTATTTCTTTTCTCATTCAGGTCATATATCAATGAACATTGTATTTGTATCACCATCAACAGTGTTATGTTATAAGTCCGAAATCCCAATTCGGTTATCTTGTTACAGCATGCTCTTGTACATATGATACTTTCCAAAACAGTGAGGTCTTATAATACAATGTTACAATACTCATATTGACTCCGATTTAATATGTCCTCTATAATTGGAGATATTTCTCATCCAACACGAAATAATTCCTGAATTACCAATAATACAAGAATTAAACCACTGTTGAAATCGATTGAAATGATTAGACTTTTTAAAAAATAAACGATCTTTAAGAGTTATTTGAAAGAACGGAGCTTATCTCGTACACATCTACACATTCTGAGCGCTCGTAAAATCGATTACAGAGTGTTTTGAGGATCTTTCTAAAGTTAATGTATGTTGAAACAGACTTCAAAACTATACAATATTTGTTGCTTCTATTCCATAGCAAGCGGCATTTTAACGAATATGCTTGTAATTCTTTTAACAACGAAACATAACAATGAAGTAAATGAAATCTCTCATGCATATGACTATTTGCCATATCAAGAATATTTCCATTTTAGTAAGGGACATTTTAGCAATATTCTCTTCATTGCACAATTAGTTATTTTGCATACCTCTTAAATCCCGGTAATGTCATAATGGACGCCTTTAAATTGTTTTACGTATAGAGCATCATAGACCTCTTTCTACGGTGACTGTAAAATGTCATTATCTTTGAACGCATTCGAAAGTTGCGCATTCAATGTGTTTTCAGACCCACGTCTCCACAATATGCTTGGCAGGTATTTTATAATACCCAAGTATCGGTAGTATTTAACGACAGGTATTATTATCATCGTATGACAATCTGAAGTCATTTACATCAACCGCCGTTTCATTGTGGTTTTCGGTGTTCCTGATGGTAACCAGTACTAAAATATCGGTATGGAGAGGAGAATAACTGAGCTCGGCGAAGTTGGCTTTGCCATCTTTTACCCCATGTACACAATAAACGTACACATTTACTTCAAGCATAGTTGAGGCATCTATTATCTCCATCTCTGAATTCCAGATCGCAGGATCAGATATTCCCAATTCATTGATATATGTACCTATTAGCCATGATTTTATTGTTTGAAATACACACTTGTCCTTCATGTTCTATCATTCAAATAAATTTATGATATACTCCTAGCCTATCATACAGTTTTAGAAGACAGCAAACAATAAGTCGCTGAATGTTCCGGATAGACATTTACCATCGCGTTTCATATGCGCCGTTGTTTTTGGACTAGAGAGCAGTTTTATTTCACGCCAGGCACGGGTCTACCTATGATAACATTTTAATGGTAACCCAAACAAATGTGTCATGTCATTTTCATATGTTTAGTGGGTTGAAAATTATTGTTTCAATCGTATTCTTAAACACATCGTATACGTATATGGTCCTGCTGATTAGACATTTCCGAAGTTTTGTACTATCAGTCAAAATATATCGCTGACTAATGTTTCTTTTTTAGGCGGCAAACGGGCTTTAAATTGAATTCCCCTCTTCGTCTGTTTCTCCGTCGTTGTTGTTAGTGGTTTTCTTTTTTCTTCCTGTTTGATCCAGTTTCAGTATCTTCCTTCTTGTAAGTTTTCGGTCTGTTACCATTAACAACACTCATTTGTCACAGTGCATGTTAAGATTGGTTATTTTGCAACACGGATTCAACAATAAATGGCAGTCTGCAAGACAATGAGTTTACATTCTTCTCTGTTGGATTTTCGTGTAGTATCCCTTTCGTTGAAAGGCAAAATCATTCACTTTGGCATCGTAATACAGGTTAAGTTTCCTTTTCTACAGTGTGTATATTCTCGGCAGATCTCTTGAGTGACAGACAAATTCAGAAATGAATGTAACCTTGCTTTCATTTCTTCAGTATTTGTAAGGGCAAGACCTTCTGACGACGA
Organism: Megalonaias nervosa; assembly: GCA_016617855.1. NCBI lineage: Eukaryota > Metazoa > Mollusca > Bivalvia > Unionida > Unionidae > Megalonaias > Megalonaias nervosa. The sequence goes on along the minus strand of JAECUM010016475.1, from coordinate 10,644 downwards.
TGGAATATCAAGCTTGACTAGCAACCTCACCTTTCTTGAATACACATGAGAACAAAGATCTTTCTTTGTAGTATATTGCCGTACGGAGGGACAGATGTGACTCTATGAGGACAATGCCATTTAAAATAAAGGCCGCCATTTTGAATTCGGAAGACATCGGGACAATGGTGTAATAATCAAAATGTCCATAGGTTTAAACATTAAGGGACAATATAGGGACAAGCGAAAATGTAATGTTAAAATACTCATTGGTTTAACATTATAGGGCAATAATGTTAGGCTGTCATACTGGACAATTTCTAGGGACGAGAAGAATTATAATGTTAAATCAATCTTTACTAAGCAATCAGCGTTTTGATGAAACAATACGAATTCATGTACTGGCCAACACTCAGTCATCTACTAACCGACACCTACAACAATTTACCAACACAGGGTAGGAAGTAAATGATGAGGCATACAGTCACACGCATTACTTACAAATATGCGTACGTGCTATATAAAGGGGTGTTTGAATGCTTGCACACACAATATCCATACACATAATGAACTCACAAACAAGTGTAGGAATGCTTGCACACACTATACCCACAAATATACTTATACACAATCACATACAATTGAAACCGTTTTTGGGGTCAGGGATGTTAACCCAAAATGGTTAACACATTCAACATCGCTTCATTGTACTTCAACATAAGCTTCTCATCGCTGTTGGTCCATAAATCGATCCTTTTCCTAGGCACCCTTGCCTTTCCAAATATACTCCATCTTTCCAGACTGTAGTATCCATATATCAAGTGGCCTTCACATATAATGGGTAGTCCGGATAAAAGAACATGGTGGAAATCTTGTTGAATTGTCTTGAGAACAGATGACACAATGAGTGAACAAACCTCTCTATATAGTTACTAGCGGATCACAACTCATTGAGTGATTCCACCAATCAGAAAGCTTGTGACATAATTCAGTCAGAGCGTGTTTTATATCCTATGACAAGTATACAGCAGACGTGTGACGTAGGTAGATATACCCATACGCGTTCTTATGATTCACCAGTACTGAACGGTTTAAATACAATAGACATGGCTGCAATGAAGACAATGTGTTTTTGGTGCGCCTGTAGAGGATATCTCTTACCGCCGTAGTGATAGTATGACCACTGTTGCTATAGCGAATACTATTCCAGAAGAGAATGACATCAATTAGAATTTGGCATTTGCGATTTCTTTGAAAGAATTTGTGCATGTATGACCATTTTTCCGTTCTAAATCATTGTCAACCTATGCAAAGATTGAGTTAGATACTTTTTACAACTTAAGAGAGATGTCATGGATACACTCGAAAAGGAGATGATTCACAGTTATATTCGAAGTTATGAAAACGTATGCACACCCATTTTGTTCAACAACAAGCCAGAAGCAAATGTAAAATAATATCTAAATTTTCAACTGTTGCTATCTGAATAGTATATGACGGCTGATATTTGTGCAAGACTATGACAGACACAACCTGCTGCAGGTATATAAGGATTTCGATGCCACGACGCATGCAATCAGTGAGTCGCAGTCAATATGTTTACTTACATGGACAGTTTATGCGAGCATATTAAAAATCTACCGTTTGAGACGTGGCAACGCGTTTACAGAGACTGTACATATTTCTCTGAAACGCAAACGGTTGCATCCGCTACGACATAGGTATTACAGTCAATGGGATTTGAATGCTATAAGAAGGCTGATAAATTTGAAAATGAGCATCTGGTAAGACAAAGATAGCCTACTAACATATTGTAAGAATTTGGATGTCACTGCATCTTACTATAATGACTAAATGATATACAGATGTCTAGAAAATAGTTCCTTATAAAAAAAGCTCTAAAAGAAGTTTTGTCTCAAGGAAAACTTTTAAAAGAAGTTTTACCTCAAGACACACTTCATCCACGGCATTTGTTGTGTGTTGAGTTAATGGCAGAGTTTTCTACATATGATTTACTAGCAGATTACGTTTTTCCTCAAAAAGAAATTTCTCCAAAACTACTGACGATCAATTTACGATTTTTTGCTTCAGTGAGAAACTTTATAAGACATATCATGCAACTACTTCTGCCATCAGCATTGCACCAAATTCAAAAGTTAATGACACCTTTCACGACTTAAGGGATTACAACTAATTTTAGAAGAACTTATTCCACGTGACCATGTGATTCCTTTCAGATTTGGGCGACGGGTCGTGTTGCAATGGCATGTATTTGATTGCGTTTGCCGGTCGATTATCTGTAGCTAATTTATTACAAGTGAAGCCAAGGACATGGCAGCCAAATATTTACATGCGCAGTAAAACTAATTCCGTTGAATGTTCTTCAGTTGGTGATGAATTTAACTCCTCTATCCCAAGATCAAACAGATTTCTGGCACTTTATCTACTTTTCATATTTACCAAGAGGCGTTTGTGGTTAGTTGGATACACCGACAGATTTAAGACAGGAAGGATGCACATGAGGTGGCTTACTGACACAAACGTCGTATGTGACAAACGAACGAAGGAAAACATGAACAATAAATAGTTTTATTTTACCATTAAATATATTAGGCGTGTGTAAAATGTCTTGTATTGTCTATGGACTGTCAGAATTCCACTTACAGTTCTCAAAGTGATTGAGAAACAATCATATCCTCAAAATTGGGAGGCACTGACCTTTTCCATCCATTTAACATGTTAATTGCCGGAAAAAGTGGTTCAGGCAATAGTGAATTTCCCCAAACCTGTGCTTGAGTAGAAATAACTTTTGTTCAATCGTGATCCACAACGTATCCTGTTTCGTTACGAAGAGCGTCAATCATCTTACACCTCATCTTCGATATGTTAGCAGATAGGGAGCAGCAGGGAGGGCGAACAGACAACTCTTATGGTTGCGCCAAATTTTAATGATAATTAAGACAAGTGGTCTGTTCGACTACCGTACCGCGGATTTTTGTCTACTTAAAAAATAAAACTTATTCTCGCAACACACATGTTGTTATTCACCCTCCCTGCTGCTATGAATTTATCCAGATCAGCTATTGCATGTATATACAGTGTGAAGTGAGTTATACATAATATAGGCTTTCAAACATGTACTTAGGTATGCGTACCGATTTTTCAAGGACGTGTGACGTAGTAACAATAGCTGTGTTTATCGCCGCGGATATCTCCGCGGATCCTAGGTCCAGGTATTTGTGTGCAGTTTATTTCCCCTGACTTTGTCAGGGTTTTAATTTTAAATATAATACATTTTAATCGGTTCATACATATAATGGCAAAATATCTTAATAAAATTATAAATATTTATTTATTTGTAAAATCAGATATCAAATGCTATTGTCGTAATCACATATAATAATTTCTAAAACGTATATCCGTAGTCGAGTTCGTTAGCTCAATGTTAAAGTTGCTGGAAACTTTAATACTGATGATTGCGGTTCGACCCCAGATCTCGCCGAGATGGGTTCGGGTCCCCGGGTCGCCCACGTCTTTTAATAAGTGGGGGGGGGAGGCATCCCCTGAGATTTCGATAAACCACCACGTATCTCGTGGTCGGATTCCATTTTGGAATTCTACCCCGGGGTTTCGGTGGGGGTTTTATCGAAATCTCAATGTCTATGCAAATTTACCCCCCCCTAAAATAATCAGTAGCATGCCTTGAGCTCTCTGCCCCATGGAAGAATCCCCAAATAAACATCCAGAAAGGGTGTTAGCCAAAAGAAACAGAACATGGGCGTGCCGCATAATACGTCATAATAGAGACGACAATGTAAGGACCCCATGAAAGTCACACAGGCTATCGAGGGGCTCCATTGAAGGGTAACCGCTAGGATCTACTGATTATTTTTGATAAATTAAAATACAGACAAACATGCATACATACAGACATACATAGAAAGGGGAAATAATTCTCTAGCAGAGGAGGAGCAGAGTTATCGCGCTTTATTAAGTATTTTTAGTGATTTCAAATTCAATTAAATATCTATTATAAATATTATTTAATATGGTGGTCATCGGAGAACCACACTCAGCTAGATTAGCACGAGAAAGACTAGAAGCAATTAGAAAATATTTACCTGTTCGAGATGCTGTCAAGCAACAATTACAAGAACGTCAGGAATCTTATGTTGAATTTGAAGAGGATACAAAACAATTATTTAAACCGATTGTCGAACCAACAAAGAAAATTGTTACAGCAACTGAGGGAACACAAAGAGCTCTTGAAACATTACCTGCTGATATTGCTGGTCGAATTCAAACGGCTCAACCACAACCACAACCACAACCACGACAACCAAAAACCAGAACTAAGATAATAGATAAATTTACACCTGAAGGTATTGCTGCTATCAAGGACAGAGATCAATTACTTGATATTGCCGCATTTGGATATTATGAAAGACAAAAATATGTAAAACCAGAACATGTTAAATCTCTGAAATCTGACAATTGGATCAAGGATCTATATCGCATCTTTACTGGTATTCCAGAAATTAGATCTAATAAAGATATTAAAGATTTTAATGAATTTGATGAGGCTGTACATAACTATATAAAAGAAAAATCTAAATCAGAAAAACAACTATCACCATCACCACAACAGTTATCATCATCACCACAACGATCACCACAACAATTACAATTTGAATCACCACAATCCCCACAATTACAACTAATGGAACAAATAAAACAAAAAAAAACTAGAACAAGATAAACATTTAGAAAGAATGATGAAACAATTGCAATCGCCACGACAATCGGTTAGAACAGCAGAGGAGGAAGAAAAGGGGGAGGGATCTGAAATTAAAACTGCAAGTGGCTTTAGTAATTATGGTAGTGGCCTCGTTACTCAATGTCCTAACAACATCCTTGCCGACGTTGAACGACTAGAAATCCTCATTGGAGGAAAACGAGCTGGTAATAATTCCCTAGAAATAATTAATGAAGCGGCCGATATCTGTAGACGATTATTTACAGGCGGTATCATGGACGTTGATGTTTATCAGTCTCTTATTAATGAAATTGCCGATGACTACTACAGCGACTAATTACGTAATTAAATATAATTACTATAATAAAATGATCGTACATAGTACTCAACGTGGACCAACCATGGTCAGGGTAATAAACTCACGATTACCAGTATACAAGACAACCTACGGAGATGGACTAGGTGATGTTGTTCAGGGTCTATTTAGAAGGATAGCCCCAAAAGCAATACCGATTGCAAAGCAACTGGGAATGAAAGTTATTGATGTTGTTCGTGAAAAAAGTATTGGTGCTATGGGTAATCTCGCTGGTAAAGCATTTTCAGCGATTAAAGATAGATTAACACAATTAATACGCAGACCTGCGGTCCGACCTCAACCAGTAAAATTACCTAGTACAGAAGTAATGCCTGCAAATGTCAGTAAAATAATAAATCAAGTTGCTAATCAAAAACTAGCAGAGCTGGCTGATGTACCAATGTCAGAAAAAGAAAAAAATATAACCGCTAGTCTGATAGCAGGAAGTGGTTTCACTTCCCGAAGTGGTCTCACTTCCCGAAGTGGTCTTCGTTTTAGACGATAATAATTATAATAAAGATGTTCAAGCGCATATCTGATCCCGCATTTGACATGGACGCACCAGTACTTAAAGATGAGTCTGTGCGTGATTATCAATATTATTCTTATGACGCTCGAATTCCAGATCAGCGTGGACGAATTGAACTACAAGTTCAGGATACAAGTAGGTATTTCCTACCCGCTGAGGCTTTTATTGAGGTGAAGGTGAAATTTTAAATATCGCTAATCCTGCAGCACCAGTAGCATATGGAGACGATGTTAGTGTCGGTTTTGTTAATAATGGTATTATGGCGTTATTTGATAGCGCTACGTATATGATTGATGGTAAAAATATTGAATCAATTCAGAAGGACGTTGATGTTGCTACAACGATATTAGGCCTTGCAAGATACAGCGACGATTATTCAAGATCGGCTGGCCCGTCAATGATGTTTGTAAAGGACACTTCTGATTCTCCAGAGTATCGACAATATGAAATAGGACAACCAAGAAATTTTGCTAGAAACGCCAATGCGGATGTACAAAGTATGATTATTAATGTAGATCCAGATTTTAACTTAGGATTTAGATCACGTCGAGCAATGTTGCGTGGTGGAAGAAGAGCATTTTCATGTGCGATTCCACTATCACATATATTTGGATTTTGTAGAAATGTCAGAAAAGTCATTTTCGGAGCTAAGCATACAGTTGTACTTGTACGAAAAGCAACTGACAATGATGCAATATGGCGACCCGCTGGTGATGCTGGTAGAGTAATTCTGACAAAACTTTCATTGTGGATGCCGGTGATGACTCCAACAATACCTAAAGAAGAACATCTATTCTCTTTTATGAATCAAGGTGGTAAATCAGCATTATCGTGGTTAACAATGACCACAGATGCTATCCAGAGTAATATTAATGGTTTATTTACATGGCAAATAGCTTCTCAGCAAGGTGTTTCTGCGCCACGACATATATTTATTGCATTTCAAGATGTTGCACGGGTGGATGATCAAACACGTAGTATTATGATATTTGATAATCTTGGTGTTTCCGAAGTTTCCTTAAGAATAAATGGACATCAAGAACCATCCGAGGATATTTTACTGAATTTCGATCAAAATCATGTAGCACGTGTATATCACCGTCTAATGACGTTCATGGGACGTGATCAAAATGTTGATACTGGTTTACAAATATCACAATTAGATTTTACAACATTATACCCAATTTATTATTTTTCGCTCGAACATTTAGATTTAACCAGACAATCTGTAGTCGATATACACTTTCGAGCTCGTGTGACAATAGGAGCTATTGCCAATTACAGAGCAATTGCTGTCATACTAAGTGATAAATCGATATTACTTGAAGGTGCTGGTGGACGAATGAGAGTCGTTGATGCTCCAGTAGAAAACATGTAATTAGATTATTTATGAATATTATAATGTCGTATAATCACGTTAGTGTTAGTCTGACTCCTGGTCAGATTAAAAAGATACAATCAGCATCAAAAAATAATTGTGGATTAAAAATATTGCTAAAGAAAGATCAGATGAGCGGCTCAAATAAATTATCTCTTACAGAACGTCAGCTCGGGCATTTCAATGAAGCAAAAAAATCAAATAAAGGTATAAAACTTAATCTTTCTGCGGGTGCCATTAAAGATATCATTAAGACGGGTGGTATATTTCCACTTCTTGCTGCTATACCAGCATTAATAGCCGCTGCAGCCCCAGCTGTTGCAAAAGCAGCTGCATTAGGTGCTGTTGGAACTGCTGCTGGAATGGCATTAAAGAAAGCAACCGGACAGGGAATCAAAAAAAAAGGGAAGAGGTCTCAGATTACCAGGGACCCACACTGGTACGGAAAAGGCCTAAGATTACCAGGGACAGTTTACTGATATCTCCTATGTCCAATTTTGATTTACTCGATGCTGCTAAAAAATTAAAAATAAAAAATTTTAGAGGAGTTTTCATGCGCGATCAATTACCAAAACAACCAAATAACATTGAAACAGGTATTATTAATCTCGATGAAAATTCTGGTCCAGGCACGCATTGGGTCGCTTATGCAATTGATCCACGTGGAATTATTTATTTTGATTCATATGGACTAGCTCCACCAAAAGAATTCTTAAAGTATATTAGCGGTTATCAAAGTACTCCAATATGGTATTCAACATTACCTACACAAACATTAACTGATCCACCAATATGTGGTCGAGAAGTACTTAACGTACTTGATGTTATATCAAAATCAACAAAACCACCTCACAAAGTTGTACATGAATATACTACGACGTCATATTTAAACAGACATTAGTAAATATAATGGTAGATATTTATGGTAGATCTGCCCGTAGTAGAGGTCATCAGCAAGCTGATTTATCTAAATACGCAACTCTCGATCAGCTCAGAAATGAGATTGATGATTTATTAAACATAACCAGTGTGGATCAAAACGAAGTAGTTGTTTTTCAGGATAAGCAAGGACGATTAAAAACTAGTAATATACAACTACCAGATGTACTTGTGCGAGTTCCCACCGCGGTTGTTAATAATATAGTTACTTTTACTGATCAGGGTAAAATACAAGATTCCGGTACATCAGTCAGCGATTATATTAAGAAAGCTGGTGATTCATTCAGGGGTGACATTATTATGAATCAAAATAAAATTACATACCTTGGAAACCCAACCGCAGATACAGACGCCGCAACAAAGAAATATGTCGACGATCAAGAATCCAAGTACGTATTGACCAACGGCGGTATAATGCGCGCATTTCTCGACATGAATAATAATGGTATTAACAATCTTAGAACACCAGAATATGATTTTGATGCTGCAACGAAAAAATACGTCGATGATAAGGAAATTCCAATAATAACTTCGTTAACGACAATTAATGATGGAATTGATACATTTAAAACTGATTATATTAATCACGTACAATTGTTCTTAAATTTTCGTAGAAACATAAACAAAATCTTTAAAGAATTTTTTGGTGATTCACCAATCGTTGACATAAAACTCTCCGACATTAACACGAAACTCAACGACATTGTCAGTGGAATACCTAATATTGTTCAAAAAACTAATCTGATTAAAATTCCACACGGACAAATTAAAAATATCGTATATACAGTAGCATCAGGATCATCAACATGGACACCACAAAATAACACACTCGAACATACCGCAGAAGTAACTGGGTTATACAGGTTATCTATATACGGTTCGGAAATTACTGCGGCAACTTCATTATCACCGAATGTATATTATAATCCTCTATTGGTGATGCTAACCAAGAACATCAAGGAAATCTTTACGTTAATATCAACGGAAATGCCTCCGAGACGTTACTGGTGGTGCCTAGAATTCGTAACTGAAACTTAATTAAATGATGTTGTTAGTATAATGGATCAACCTCAGTCTCGCATCGACGTTCAACATTACAGATGCAATCAGGCATATGAGCGTCTGACTAAACTAAATAATTTTATCGACTATTATAACAAGAAAATAAAAAAATACAAAAGACGTATAGTTGTTGTTGATGTAGTTGTTTACTCGGTTTCTGCTGTTATTACTGGAACAGGATTATTATTATCAACATTGACGATGACAGCACCTACTATTATAACCATTATTGTTTCAGCATCAACGACTATTGCTGGAGTTCTCGGTATTATAACCAAAAAGATACATACTTGTACAAATGCTAAATTGCACGATTATATGATTAAATTACACACAGTGGCAGATGCATGTTCTAAATTATCTTTGTATATTTCTTCATGTGTTAGTGATGGTGAAATATCTGATACTGAATTCGCGATGATGATGAAAACTTATGATGACGCTTTTAAAGTGATCGTTAATGATTTTAACGAATTAAATAACAACAATAATAATAATGACAGACAGGGAGTTACTTCAGCAGATCGTTATTAATACAACTCCGTCAAAAACTACGATGATATCGTTAAGTTCGACTAATCCTGAGTTTAGTGTCAATTTTCCAACCGCAATTCCTGCAAAAGAAATAGCATTAGCACAATTGCGAGTTTATTATAGCTGGCCCAATATTAGATCAAAACCATTTGGTGGACTACAACCAAATAATTCATTAATATTCGCTAATAAGAATAAGCCTGATGGAACTCCTGATTGGCAAATAGTTTCTATTCCAACGGGCAGTTATCAAATAGAACAGATTAATGACGAGTTTCAGCGCAGAATTAAATCTATTACAGGAAAAGAATCAAAAATAGCAATTACTGTCTACGAACCAACACTATCTGCGGTTATTGAAATAAATTCCTCTGATTACTCCGTAGATATTTATCAAAGTTCGATTAGATCAGTATTAGGATGGCCTGATGTTCCACCTGTTTATAATGGAGTTTCAGAACCAAAACTAGAAGAATTTAAAACGGGTGAAGAAAAATTCATTAAAGATCCAGAATATCGAGGAAAACAACCATGGAGTAATACAAGATTTGGATTTCCAAACGAAGATAGATATTACTTTATCGATTTTGACGGTAAAAGAATCCCCAAGTTGAATAAAGCATTATTTATTGTTAACATAGACACCAGGACGAAGATTAGTTACTATACTGTTGATGTAAGATTTATTAAATATTTTTTAGATACTCTTAAACCTGAATACGATAAAACGTTTAATGATTTAAGAAATTTACTTATTTCATTATCACAACATTATAATGAAAGTGTAAAGCAGCAAATAATCGAGTCAATAAAACATTTAAATGGTATCTTGTTCGATTTATACATCGTCAATCGAAGTATTATAAACACCGCGACTAAACTCGATGGAAATCATTATACAAATCCAGAATCTAAACAAGTATTTCTTGATCATTATAAAATAACAGAAAAAAATTTACAAACATTTGTTATACCAGATTTAAATAACGCTGAAATGAAGAAATCATTAAATGATCTTATTGAAGAACACTTTAAAAGAATATGTGAATCATGGAAAAAAATAGCCCCACCACCGGTTATACTAAAACATAATAACAATCCTTTTGGTGCCG
>JAECUM010016474.1:0-44294 GCA_016617855.1 Megalonaias nervosa | reverse complement strand
AATATCTGCTTGTATCTTGAACTTGTATCTCAGTTCTTCCACGCTCGTCAGGTACACGTGCGTCATAAGAATACTATTGATAATCGCGCACAAATTCATCTTTTAAAACTGGTGCATCCATGTCAAACGCGGGATCAGATATACGCTTGAACATATTTATTATTATCGTCTTTGTCTAACACGAAGACCGCTTCCTGCTATCAGGCTAGCGGTTATATTTTTTTCTTTTTCTAACCCAACATTAGTGTTGGTAGCCAACTCTGCTAGTTTTTGATTAGCAGCTTGATTTATTATTTTACTGACATTTGCGGGCATCACTTCAGTGCTGGCCAGTTTCACTGGTTGAGGTTTTCGTCGTATTAATCGCGCTAGTCTATCCTTGATTGCTGAGAATGCTTTGCTAGCAACATCACCAACAGCGCCAATACCTTTTTCGAGAACAACAACAATAGCTTTCATTCCTATTTGCTTTGCAAGCGGTATTACTTTTGGGGCTATCCTTCTAAATAGACCTTGAACAACATCACCTAGTCCGTCTCCGTAGGTCGTTTTGTATACTGGTAATCGTGAATTTATTACCCTGACCATGGTTGGTCTATGAGTATTGTGTATGATCATATTATTATTAAGTGATTTTATCACTAATTGCATCTAATTACATACTTAGTCCCTATGATAATCGTCACTAATTTCATTGATAAGGGACCGATACACATTAATATCCATAAGACCACCTGTAAATAATCGTTGACAAATATCAGCTGCATTAATGATTTCTGGGGAATTATTGCCAGCTCGTTTTCCTCCAATGAGAATTTCTAGTCTTTCAACATCGGCAAGGACGTTATTAGGACAAGTAATAAAACCACTTCCTATACCACTTCCAGTGGCACCGGGGGGATCTTGATATTCTTCCTCTGTTATTTTGACTGGTTGTCGTTGTCGTGGTGATTGAAATCGTTTCATCATTTCTTGAAATTGTTGTTCTGGTTGCGGTGATGGTTGTTCTCGTTGTTGTTGTGGTGATGGTAATTCAAATTGTCGTTGTGGTGATGGTAATTCAAATTGTTTAACTTTTTCGATATGCTCATATACAATCTTATCAAAGATATTAAAACTTTTAATATCTTCATTAGATCTGATTTCCGGAGTATTAGTAACGATGCGATATACATCCTTAATCCAATTGGCAGGGCTTAGAGATTTAACATGTTCTGATTTTACATATTTTTGTCTTTCATAATAATAATTGATTTGGGTCCTTGATAGCAGCAATACCTTCAGGTGTAAATTTATCTAGTATCTTAACTCTGGTTCTTGGTGGTTTTGGTTGTGGCTGTGGTGTTGGTTGTTGTTGATGTTGTGGTTGAGCCCCAGGTTGAGCTGCTTGAATACGGCCAGCAATATCAACAGGTAATGTTTCAAGAGCTCTTTGTGTTGCCTCAGTTGCTGTAACAATTTTCTTTGTTGGTTCGACAATCGGTTTAAATAATTGTTCTGCACCTTCTGCAAATTCCGCCTGAGACTCCTGACGAGCTTGTAGTTGTTGTTTGACTACATCACGAACAGGTAAATATTTTTAAATTGCCTGTAGTCGCTCTCGAGCTAATCTAGCTGAGTGTGGTTCTCCAATCATTATTGATAATATTTATAATGGCTGTTTAATTTACAGCAGCAGAGGGGGTGAACGACCAGCGTTGAGTGACCAACACGTAAACGAAACATTCCTAAAAATAAAAACGCGCGTCAGAGAAAAGTAACAAAATGAGCTAACTAGTTAGAGGTTGTGGTTTAACGTTATTGACCTTAAGATTTCCTTTTCGTAGGAAGGCTTATTTTTCATAAATAAGGTCTCGAACAAAAATGGTCTGTTCACCCCCTCTGCTGCTAATGTAAACCCTGGATTGGAAGGCATACACACTGCATGCCTATGAAACGAAATAAAAACGGTGGGTTTATATTCTATTTAGAAAATTTTATACACTGATTGACAAAATAATAATAAAAAAACCCCCATATCTTTATAACTCTTCTGAAGATAAATAATTCTTTCTTTGATTAGGTTTGAAGAAAAAATGCTAGGAAACTCAAAATCTACCAAGAAGAACATTCGGGCTATGTTTTTCAGCACTTTCACTGCGGCTCATTACAAATGAATTTAAAACTATACGTAAATGGATATAGGGATTGAAAGGAGGGGGGTTCAAAGAATATCATTATAACAATGGGATTCACAGTCCTACAATATAAGACATTGACCTAGTTAAGATATGGGGTCTGGGGGATAGACATCCCACTACTCCCCCATCGTAACTGTCATAGTCGATGTTTTGCACTGTTTGACTATTTGACCCCCATCACTATAATCATTTACCGATAGTCTTAATTTCATTTGTAAGTAGCCCCTGTAGGTAGCCTAAACTTTTAATGAACACGAAAATAGATTTAAAGAAACGAAAACTGGTTACTGACGTGTCTAGACAAAAATGATTCGGCTCGTCACAATGAATTCATGAGAGCATCAAATCCAAGAGTCATTCATATGTCAAACAAAATAACACATCCTTTACTTTGAATATTGAACTTCTACTCAGACCAGAAATGACAATTTAGGCATAAGGTTAAGATCATGTTGTGGAATGTTCCAAACCTTAGATCGCCTACCATTGAAAGAATGGGGTTTTTTGTTGGGTTTTATTTTTTTTTATTTTTTATTTTTTTTTTTTTTGGTTTGGTTTTTAATGTTGACGTAGCTATTATGTTGCAGATGGAGAATCCCCTGTTCAATAAATAGCTACGTAGCAAACGCCATCAACAATAATTCATACGCTAAAATAAAGCTCTAAAACTGATAGGAAATATCTTTAAAAAATAAAATAACAATAGCAAATTAAATAAAAGTATAAAAGTTGCAATTATAAACGTTTAATGTTGTTTTTATTTTTCTGAGTTTATCGTGAATTAAACTGTCAGTTGCCGACTCACAGAGCTAACATAATTCCTTTCGGGCGTTATTTGCTGTGTAATTCGGCAACATACAGTTTATACCACGATAAACGCAGACAAAACAACATTAAACTCTTAAATACATACATAGTATGACAGGGTTCGAACCCTGGCCAAGTCATTCCGAAGACATATAACAATGATGCTAGCAGCTGCCTCACTTGGCGCCCAGCATTAAGAGCTTAGTGTTAGGACTCGTCGGCCTGGTGTCAGGATAATATGACTGGATGGGATATGATGATACATGTCTGCGGCATGATGCCCCAGTGCTAGACATCACTATAAACTGCCACACTGCAGACATCGTAGCGATATGACTAAAACTCATAAAGCTACGTTAAAAATCCAAATCACACACACACGCACACACACAATGCAACTGGAAGAACGTGGTTCATTATGCTAGCTCTCCAAGTGTGCAAGAGTAGAGAACATTATTTTTGTTACCGCTCGGCAGTACGATTTTTCCTTTAGAGGAATCATCGTTGCAAATCTGCGTCATTAGTCTTCCCTTAAGTCAGGTTCATTTGTATGTCGGTGCATCTCGTTGGCGGTGACACCACTGGCTCAGTTGTTGTATATAATGACGTTTTTAAATTCAATGAAGTTGTTAACTTTAACGCAGCTGTTAATTTTAGCAAAGTTGCTATATAAATCTTACTTACTCTCTTATTCATTCTGTATTTTCTTATCTTCTTACGAAACAAACTGATATTTACTCCATTTACACGATAGACATTTACAACATCACTAAATCTTGCTTCCTGTGTGAGATAACTTGTTTTAACTAGTCACATAAGAAATTACTGTAATGGGACAACTGACAAAAACATTGAGAGGTGTTGTAAAGTTGTCAGGAATAAGATTTTTTTCTTTCTATGCTCGCTAGGAAACCTAATTCTGGTTGACACCTAATTTGTCAAAATTGGTCACATTTTTAAAGTGACCAATATAACATTTTAGTATCTGATAATTAACACGTTGCTACCTATAATGTCATGACTGCTACAGATTCGTTCATTTTTGTTGTTCAGACAGTTTTTCATTTTGCCAAAACAAAGAAATCTTTGTTGTTTGGTATGTCACTGTGATATTAAATTTCGCGGTTTCTTTTTTTTTTTATTTTTATATTGATTTATCGCCACTTATCAACAACGCTGTTCAATTTACTCAATCAGCAAGTGTAAATTAGATACACCTCCAGGTATCTTTTACGTCCTCCATTTTCTTTCGACCAGCTGACGATCGCGGTAATAAATTTTTCGGTCGATAATGGTGAAACGTAATCAATGGGGGCCTTTGTAATTCTAACAGTCGATATACAGATTGTATCGTTTGAGGAGTTAGATTTATTTCTTTCCCGAAAGTTACACGAAACGTGTGGTCTCCCGCACGATCAACTGAACAAGGACACTATTGACTGTAATTACCACTTGGATTTTTAAGAAAAAAAACAAGTACTAAAATAGAAATTGACAAAAATATTTAAAAATGAACGTTTCTAGAATATGAAAATTGTAATTAATAATAAAACATAAGAAAACAATGGTGTCACATATTTATTTTCTTATACATCTGTACATTAAGCATAAACGCTACATGTCTACATCAACATACATCACTAAACAAAATTCCGTCTCATGTGAAGAATAAAACTTTAAAAGTATTGTGTACATCTAAACAGTAACTGTTTACAATTTTGTTATATATTTGTAATTCATTTTTCTCAACGGCAGCATACACATAAATCAGTTAAAATTAATATGATAAGACTATATTTAATGCATTAAAATTTTCTTGAGTGAATTTCCATTTACATCAATATCTTCTTAAGCCGCTTTAAAATTGATTTGCACGATTGACTGAAATAAAAGACGTAGTTAATATTATACGAACTTGACATACAACTATAAATATTTTGTAGCACAATATAAGTTATGAAACTTGGTAATTTCATATGTATAAAAGTAATAAAAAATCATTTTTAATAAAGATATCACTGAAATTGAGACATAATTCTTTGCAAAGCACTGCATGTTTGTCGGAGGTTAACAGGCCGACATGTCACATGTCGATTGGCGGTGCGATCTGTTACCTCGCTTAGGGTCAATTCCTTTTTGTTTGATTTTGGTCATACAGTTTATGGTTTCTAGCAACCACTGCCAATTAATCGATTTTCAAGGAACACAGAGATCTTCGCTTGACCACAAAATTGATTCCGTCTGCACGCTATTCTTGAATAAACCGGCGTGGAAGGAAGTATCATTTATTCAGCATTCCACATCTTTGTTTGTGGAGTTTATGGTCTGTGAAATATGTATTCAACATATAACTGAAATAACAGCATTAATTTCAACTACAACTAACTTTAACTAACGCAAAATATGCAGTGCAAAATTACGCTGCATACGTAAAATATTAAAAACCTTGACCATTTATCTTTGTACGTAGGGAGCTGTCGAAGCTCATTTTGGGTGGGGTAAAGTCCCTAATCTTTGTACGCATTGTAATTCCCAACGTCTATGAGACTCAAATACCCTGATTAACATATTTGTCATATACAAACCTAAACATCAACCGTTCGCTTTATTTCTAACTTAATCTTTAAATACGTGTAATATTATCTTCTCTTATCGCATATTTTATTATGTTCTACAACAAATAGCACGCGTCATCGTCTATAATTTAGATCACTACATTAGATATCGCTGCATTGTTCTTTGCATTTTAAAAGATCCAAAACATCTGCCTATATGCCGCTAGCCGCGATAATCTTTCTGTCTCTATTAAGATGGCACTTGTCATCGACTATTTCTAAAACAGAATTGTGTCTGATTACGATTAGCTTGGGAACAAATTGATCCAGGATCACAGTGACGTATACATCTCAATTCAACCTCTCCAGTGGATGAGGTAACTAATATTGTACTTAATTTTGGAGCCCTTCAGTTAAGAAAAGAACGCATAGTTTTATGGGGACTTTATTGATTTTGAATTCTTTAGTAAAAGACAAAAAGAGGAGACAAAGAAAGCAATAGGGACAGACATAGAAAATTATGCACACAGTACCAGACATAGATATAAACATGCATACATTCATATATACAGGGGTAGAATCCTTTCCAAAAGCATACTTGCCCTAGGGACATAAATACCGAAAAATATGGTTGCCCAGCAAAGTCATCTGGTTGCATGATTACTCATATGCACGGCCACTCCAATTCAAACAGTGATTAATCAAATCATGCCAAATTTTAACCTTGGATTTATTGCAAATTATGTCACATACATAGCTACCTATCTATCTACCTACATACCTACCCACCTACCTACCTACCCACCCACACACATACCTACCTACCTACCCAGATACATACATACAGAATTTACAGGGGTAGAAAATTTTTGAAAAAGCATAGTTGCCTGTGGAACCATCAGATTGATAAAGCTAGTTACCCTGCAAAGACACCTGGCTGTCCGATTAACCAATGCAATAGTCATTCCAATTGAAACAATAATTAATCTATATTTCAATGATATCTGATCGGGTTTCTTGAAATTTAGGTTAAGATTCTTTCAACAACCATTCCAGTTATATCACCAGAACTGAAAGACACATATATTATTTTAATTGTTTAGCGCAGTACAGCAATTTTGAATGTTCTCATTACCGATTGGATTTGCTTCCATAGTGAATACTTTTTTCGATATAAAGATAACTTAATATTTTTGTCAGTATCAACGTAATGTTTGAGAGATGAATTGTTATTAAAGAAAAAGAAATTGACAAAATTGGAAAAATTTTAAAATTTATTTTTTACTTTCAATCGTTAGCAAAGTAGTACATAGAATTGAACCCTATATTGATTTCTTCCACTGTCACAATCGTTCATCCAAATATATGTTCTAACAGTCATTTCTTAATTGAGCAAAATGTTCCTTTACATATACATATAAACACAAGGAAAACAAACTGTCATGTAGACTAAAGCAACTGCTGAACGTTGTGTGAATAACTGAATATGGACAACAGCAATTCCGAGTTATGTTGATTGAAATGTGAATACATTGAATATAACCAAAAATTATCGTACGTGAATTTCTTACACATGGCTTAGGATATGAAAACTTATTTGCCTTTCAAGTACGAAACCAATACTTGGTTCTCATGTGTACCTGACTTGGCACACACACACACACACACACACACACACACACATATATATATATATATATATATATATATATATATATATATATATATATATATATATATATATATAATTACGACTCCATGGTCACAAACTTCAGTAACAGAAAAGAAGCAAAACCAACAAGTTCTGTAATTCTGTTAAACTTAACAATTTGATTATCAAAGTAATAAATTAAACATATGAGATGACCTTAAGTGAAGTGAATCCAAATTAGTCCTTATAAGGGTCTGCGAAAGTCCTACACGAATGAAATGTCCCTTATATTTTCAATACCGGAAATGTACTGGTCCTCCAAGAACCATGACGTCGTCAAGATGGCGTTGTCCAGAATTCTTTCGAATAATTTATAAAAGTTCCAGAATAATATTACAGTCCAAATAATGACAACTTTCTGTCACCAACAGTCTAAGCAAATGTTTTTCCTCTCCAAAAATATATAAGCACAACATATAATACGTCTACAGACCTACATCAGGAACACAAAAAGTGCAATGGCTCCAGAAAGCGGAATGAAACTGAATGCTTAATTGTCTCCTTATGTACACCGTATATTGTGACTGTAGTTCGCGATAGACCCCATGTGACAACATTTACTATTGATTTACGACAAACTATGTCTATTTACATGACCTCGCGCAACCAATGGGAATCCACGGAATTCTGCTTGAAGCTTCAATATCCCATCGGTCACTGAGGACCCACGCCATAGGCGCCATTTTAAGTCTTATTATTACGACTATTATTACCAATTGTCAACACGCACGTAAACATCTATTTATAGATCCTATGTAACTTGCGTTTTTAACAGACCCAAATTAAGCACACAATTTATAAAAAAATAAATATTCTATACAGTTTACGACCATGAATAAAAATTACGAAAATTAAATAAAATCATATACCAGAAGTTACTGAAAATATAGATATACATAACACTATAACGCTAGTCAGATCTGTTATTAATCAAAGATTCATCAGTTCAGAAGCCATACATTCAGTAGCGGATTTAGTCATTTTGAGGCCTAAGGCAAACACAGGCATGGGGCCCTCCACAACCCTTGTTCTCCCCCTTTTCAGTCCTTATTTATCTGAGAAAGATGTACTTGTAACTTGTCACCAGTCTTCACACAGCGATGGTCTTCTGTCTTCTATCTTGTGCTCCTAAGGTGACCTTGCGAGCCTTGGCCTCAGCAAATCTTGTGATCACTAATTCCATATCCAGTGACTTGCTGACTTCATGCTCAGTGGAGAGAACAGCAAATGCAGACAGCCTGTCCTGTGACATAGTTGACCTGAGGTACGTTTTAATGAGTTTCAGTGATGAGGAACTTCCCTCACCTGTAGCTACTGTCACTGGGAGAGTGAGCTGAGCCGTTTGTTTACAAACACACACGCAGATGCGCAGTAGGATTATGGAATAGTCCAATGTAGTGGTGACGGGGGGTGGTGGTGAGATACTCACCATGAATTAAACATTCGGATAGTATTTTAGCGTATCGATGTTTAGCTATATAATTACTTGGTGAAAAGTAAGACAACAAATCGTAACCATAAGTTTATGAGGCGTTTTACGGGGACCTTGATAGTTTGGGGCCTAAGGCAATTGCCGACCTTTGCCTAATGGTAAGTCTGCCTCTGCATACATTGTATAAAATGTTCTGTTTCATATATTCCAAGTTAAGCTCCTTAAGTAGTAATGTGGGGCACCCGGCCGCACGTAGGCCTTAATGTTAAATTTGGGTGTTTGTACCCTGGGGACAAAGGGGAATTTAACATGCTTGGGACTGTCTAGGGGCAATGGGAATTTAACATAGCGACAAGGGATTGGGACTGTCTAGGGACAAGGGGAATTTAACATGGGTGGGGTACTCTAGGGTCAATGGGAATTTAAAAGAGAGCATGTATAGCGACAATGTACTGGGTCTGTCTATGGTCAATAGGAATTGAACATGGATGGGACTGTCTAGGGACAAGGGAAATTTAACATAGCGACAAGGGATTGTGCCTGTATAGCGAAAAGGGGAATTTAACATGGTGGAACTATCTGAGACACTAGATAGGAACTGAACATGGATGGGACTGTATAGGGACAAGGGGAATTGGATAGGGTGACATCACGGTACTGGACACTGGGGAAACAATGGCAACAATGTTGCAAGTGGCTGACCTCAATCGAGCGGAGTAGCTAGGAACAGTGTTGCAAGTGACTGACCTGAATATGCGCTATAAGGACAAACACAAAAGAGACATAGACACATGGCTAGAGACATAGACATACATAGATTTATCGACATAAATCTATCACACAAACATATATACAGACAAGGGGAAATTTAACATGGGTGGGCTACTATACGGACAAGGGAAATTTAACATGGGTAGGACCATATACGGAAGCAGCAGAGAGGGTGAACAGACCATTTTTGTTCGAGACCTTATTTATTAAAAATAAGGGTTCCTACGAAGGCTGAAAAAATAAGGTCACCGAAAAAACCACAACCTAGTTACTTTATCTCTGACGCGCGCTTTTATTTGTTTATTTTACGCGTTAGTCACTCAGTATTGGTAGTTCACCCTCTCTGCTGCTGTAAATTAAACAGCCATTATAAATATTATCAATAATGATTGGAGAACCACACTCAGCTAGATTAGCTCGAGAGCGACTACAGGCAATCAAAAAATATTTACCCGTCCGTGATTTAGTCAAACAACAACTACTAGCTCGTCAGGAGTCTCAAGTGGAATTTGCAGAAGGTGCAGAACAATTATTTAAACAGATTGTCGAACCAACAAAGAAAATTGTTACAGCAACTGAGGCAACACAACGAGCTCTCGAAACATTACCTGTTGATATTGCTGGCCGTATTAAAGCAGCTCAACCACCACCACAACCACAACCTAAACCACCAAAAACCAGAACTAGGATAATAGATAAATTTACGCCTGAAGGTATTGCTGCTATCAGGGATCCCAAAAAATTAATTGATATTGCCGCGTTTGGATATTATGAAAGACAAAAATATGTAAAACCAGAACATGTTAAATCTCTAAGCTCTGCCAATTGGATGAAGGATGTATATCGCATCTTTGCTGATATTCCAGAAATTAGATCTAATGAAGATATTATTAATTTTAATAAATTTGATGAGGCTGTACATAAACATATCGAAAAAACTAAACAATTACAGAAACCAGCAAAAATACTTGGAGAACAAGTTCAACAATTTTCACAATCACTTCGTGATTATCCACAACCACAAAAATCACCACAACAACGAGAACAACAACGACAAGAAACGATGAAACGATTACAATCACCACGACAACCAATTAAAACAACAGAGGAAGAATATCAAGATCCTGGCGCAGCTGGAAGTGATTTAGGAAGTGGCCTTATTATTTGTCCAATAACGTCGTTGCTGATGTTGATCGACTAGAAATTCTCATTGTAGGAAAACGAGCTGGCAATAATTCTTCAGAAATTATTAATGAAGTAGCCGATATTAGTAAACGATTATTTACAGGTGGTCTTATGGATATTAATGTATATCGGTCCCTTATTAATGAAATCGCCGATGATTATCATAGTGATTAAGTATGTAATTAGATGCAATTAGTGATAAAATCACTTAATAATAATATGATCATGCACAATACTCATAGACCAACCATGGTCAGGGTAATAAATTCACGATTACCGGTGTACAAAACGACCTACGGAGATGGACTAGGTGATGTTGTTCAGGGTCTGTTTAGACGGATGGCCCCAAAAGCAATACCGCTTTTAAAGCAAATAGGAATGAAAGCTATTGATGTTGTTCGTGAGAAAGGTATTGGCGTTGTTGGTGATGTTGCTGGCAAAGCATTTTCAGCGATCAAGGATAGACTAGCGCGATTAATACGATGAAAACATCAACCAGTAAAATTACCCAGCACTGAAGCGATGCCCGCAAATGTCAGTAAAATAATAAATCAAGCTGCTAATCAAAAACTAGCAGAAGTAGCTGATGTACCGAAGTCAGAAGAAGAAAAAAATATAACCGCTAGTCTGATAGCAGGAAGCGGTCTTCGTGTTAGACGAAGGCGATAATAATAAATATGTTTAAGCGTATATCTGATCCCGCGTTTGATATGGACGCACCGGTTTAAAAAGATGAATCTGTGCGCGATTATCAATATTATTCTTATGACGCACGTACATCTGATGAGCGTGGAAGATTTGAGATACAAGTTCAAGATACGAGCAGATATTTCTTACCCGCTGAAGCATTTATCGAGGTTGAAGGTGAAATGTTGCGAGCTGATAATACTCCATGCGCAGTTGAAACGGGTGTTAGTTTTGTTAATAATGGTATTATGGCCTTATTTAAAGTTGCAGCATATATCATTGATGGACGAGAGATTGAGGTCTGTCATGAAAAAGTCGACGTTGCCACGACGATACTTGGTCTTGCACGATATAGTGATGATTACTCAAGATCAGCTGGTCCGTCAATGATGTTTTCAAAGGATACTTCTAATTTTCCAGAGCATCAACAATATGAATTAAGACGACCAAGAAACTTCGCCAACAACGCTGATGCTGATGTGTGGCCGGTGGTTCATGGTGCTGATCCAGATTTTAACCTAGGATTTAGATCACGTCGAGCAATGCTAATCGGTGCAAGGAGAAGATTTTCATGCGCAATTCCATTATCACATATCTTTGGATTCTGTAGAAATGTTAGGAAGGTTATATTTGGAGCTAAGCATACAATTGCACTTGTACGAAAGGGTACCGACGATGATGCAATATGGCGACCCGCTGGTACTGATGCTGGTAAAGTAATTCTTACAAAACTTTCTTTATGGATGCCAGTAATGACTCCAACAATACCTGAAGAAGAACATTTACTTTCTTTTATGAGTCAAGGTGGTAAATCGATGTTATCATGGTTGACAATGACCACAGATTCTATCCAGAGTAACATTAATGGTTTATTTACTTGGCAGATAGCATCACAGCAAGGTGTTTCTGCACCGCGACATATATTTATTGCATTACAAGATGCTGCACGAGTAAACTCACAAAATCTAAGCATAAGGATATTTGACACGCTTGGGGTTAGTGAAGTTTCTTTGAGGATAAACGGACATCAAGAACCTTCTGAAGAAGTGTTGCTAAATTTTGAAAATAATCATGTTGCGCGTGCATATCATCGATTAATGACATTTATGGGACGTGATCAAAATATTGATTCTGGTTTACAGATATCTCAGCGTGATTTTACAACACTGTATCCAATATATTACTTTTCATTAGAACACTTAGATTTAACCAGACAATCAATCGTTGACATGTATTTTCGAGCTCGCGTAAACGGAGGAGCTATTGCTAATTACAGAGCTGTCGCTGTTATACTTAGCGATAAATCGATGTTACTTGAGGTGTTGGTGGACGAATGAGAGTTATTGATGCCCCAGTAGAAAACATGTAATTAGATCGCCTGATTTAAAATCAGGATAATAATTATAAATGTCACATCTAGTTAACGTCAGTCTGAGTCCTGGTCAGATTAAAAAGCTACAATCATCTTCAAAAAATAATTGTGCGGCAAAAATATCACTAAAGCGAGAACAAATCGCGAGTGGTCCGAATAAGCTATCATTATCAGAACGCCAGCATAAGCATTTCAATGAAGCAAGAAAATTGAATAAGGGTATAAAACTCAATCTTTCTGCAAGTGACATTAAAGACATCGTTAAAACGGGGAGCATATTTCCACTTCTCGCAGCAATACCAGCATTAATAGCCGCTGCAGCCCCAGCTGTTGCAAAAGCAGCTGCATTAAGCGCTGTTGGAACCGCTGCTGGAATGGCGTTAAAGAAAGCAACGGGTCAAGGAATTATGCACGCAGAAAACTTAAAAAAAAGATCACGGGCAAAACAACGCGGAAGACGTCTAAGATTATCAGGCCCAGCATACGGTCGCGGTCTAAGATTACCAGGGACCCCACATTCATGGTATGGAAGCGGCCTAAGATTACCCCGATAACTTCGTCATCGAATTCGATGATTCTTCCTATGTCCAATTTTGATTTACTTAATGCCGCTAAGCAACTGAATATAAAAAACTTTAGAGGAGTTTTTATGCGTGATCAATTACCTCCTCTTGCGATGCGACAAGAAACTGGTATTATTAATCTCGATAAAAACTCTGGACCAGGCACCCATTGGGTGGCGTATGCAATTGATCCACGTGGAATTATTTATTTTGATTCCTATGGGTTGGCACCACCAAAGGAATTTTTAAAATATGTAAACACTGCTCAGAATTCGATGCGTTCTAAAATCTGGTATTCAACATTACCAACACAAAAAATAACTGATCCGCCGATAGGTGGTCGAGAAGTACTCGCTGTACTTGATGCTGTATCAAAATCAACAACACCATCTCATAAAGTCGTGCATGAATATACCACGTTGTCACACTTAAACAGATATCAGTAAATATAATGGTAGATATTTATGGAAGATCTTCTTGCAAAGCTCAGCAGCAAGTCGATTTATCTAAATATGCAACTCTTGATCAGCTCAGAAATGAAATCGATGATTTATTAAATATCACAAGTGTGGATCAAAATGAAGTTGTTGTTTTTCAGGATAAACAAGGGCGATTAAAAACGAGTAACATACAACTGCCAGATGTTCTTATACGAATTCCCACCGCGGTTATTAATAATATCGTTATTTTTTCTGATCAAGGTAAAATACAAGATTCTGGTAAGTCAGTTAACGATTTTATCAAGCGAGCTGGTGATTCATTTACGGGTATTATTATTATGAACCGAAATAAAATTATAGACCTTGGAAACCCAACCGTAGATACAGATACAGCAACAAAAAAATACGTCGATGATCAAAAATCTAAGTACGTATTAGTCAAAGGTGGTATAATGCGTGCATTTCTCAACATGAATCATAATGGTATTAATAATCTTAGAACACCAGAATCAGATTTTGACGCTGCAACAAAGAAATATGTAGACGATAACAACATTCCTACAACAACTTCGCTAGCTACAATCAATAATGAAATAACTACACTCAATGGTACTTTTACTAGACATGTACAAACGTTTTTAAATTTTCGTAGAAACATAAACAAATCTGTACATGAATTTTTTGGTGATCCACCAACCGTTGATATCAAACTCTCCGACATTAACTTGAAACTCAACGACATTATTAACGGAATACCTAGTATTGTTCAAAAAACTAATCTGATTAAAATTCCTCACAATCAGATCGTCAATGTGGTATACACAGTAGCATCAGGATCAACAACATGGACACAGCAAAATAAAACTCTCGAACATACCGCAGAAGTAACTGAGTTATACAGACTATCTATGTACGGTTTGGAAATTACTGCGGCCACTTCATTATCACCGAATGTATATCATAATCCTCTATTGGTGATGTTAACCAAGAACATCAAAGAAACCTTTACGTTAACATCAACGGAAATGCCCCCGAGACGTTACTGGTGGTGCCTAGAATTCGTAGCTGAAACTTAATTAACTGACGTTGTTAGTATAATGAATCAAGTGACTGAGTCACTTATCGACGTTCAACGTCACAGATACGCTCAAGTATGTGAGTGTCAAACCAAACTAAAAAATATCATCGACGATTACACAACAAAAGTAAAAAAATATCGCAGGCGTATGGTTGTTATTGATATAATCGTTTACTCAGTTTCGGCTGTTGTTGTTGGAACCGGATTATTATTATCAACAATAACAATGACAGCACCTGCAGTTGCAACAATTGTCGTTTCAACGGCAACAACATGCGCAGGCATTCTCAGTATTATCGCTAAGAAAATATCTACTTGTACAAATGATAAATTAAGCGAGTATATAACAAACCTACACACAGCAACAACATCTTATTCTAAACTATCATCGTATCTTTCTGCGTATCTCAGCGATGGTAAAATATCTGATGAGGAGTTCGCAACGATAATGAAAACCTACGATGAAGCATTTAGAATCGCTAGCGATTTTAGTGATAAAGTAACTAACTGAAGTTTGAATTCATGAGATTGCGTTTTATTAAATAACGGATTATTTTTTATAATGTAGACGTTAGAACTATTACAGAAGATCGTCACTAGTACAACGCCGTCAAAAACTACTATGATATCATTAAGTTCGACCAATCCTGAATTTAGCGTTAACTTTCCAACTGCAATTCCAGCAAGTGAAATAGCATTAGCACAATTAAGAGTTTATCATAGCTGGCCAAATATCAGGTCAAAATCATTCGGTGGACTACCAGCAAATAATTCACTGGCATTTGCGAATAAGAATAAACCAGATGGAACTCCTGATTGGCAAGTTGTCGGAATTTCAACGGGCAGTTATCAAATAGAACAGATTAATGATGAGTTCCAACGCAGAATTAAATCTATTACAGGAAAAGAATCCAAAATAGCAATTACTGTTTACGAACCAACATTATCAGCGGCGATTGAAATAAATTCCCCTGATTATGTTGTAGACATTTATCAAAGCTCCATCAGATCTATGTTAGGATGGCCTCATATTCCTGACCAAAAATCAAATGAAATTCCAGAACTAACCAAAAATGAATTTCTCACGACGGAAAAAAGATTTATAAAACGTCCAGAATATCGAGATGTATATATATTTGAATTTCTTAATCATTGTAACAATATAATAATTACTGCGCATCGGACTGCATTATTTGATGTTATTAGAGAAGGACCAGATCATGGAAAGGAAATAATTTTTGAGAAAGGTATTCAAAGATTTTTAAATCCAATTAATTCTGAATACATACGTGTGTTCGGTGATTTGCAAACTCTTTTTTCAGCATTATCACAGAATTATAACAACGATATAAAACAACAGGTAATTGAAACGATACAACACTTAAATACAGTCATTAATGATTTGGCTTATGCTAACCGAAGTATTGTTTTAGGAGCAACTACTCCTAATTTAGAAGGTAATCTTAGTGAAGGCAACAGATTATCTAATATAAAATTATACTCAAGGTGGAAACAAATATTTCTTGATCATTGCAAAATAACAGAAGAACAATTACAAACATTTATGATACCAGGATTTGATACTGTTAAACTAAAAAAACAACTCAACGATGTCATTGATGAATATTTCCCTAAAATACTTGAATCATGGAAAAAAATAGCCCCACCACCGGTTATTCTTAAGCATAACAACGATCCATACGGTGGAGGCCGTCATATCTCGCCTCAAATTGTCAATATAACATCAACGATCGCAGTGAATCTAGTATGTGATGTAATTGATGGCAGCTATCAAGTAGATCTTTCAAAATCTAGCCAGGCCCAGCAAGGATATATATTATATACATTTAGCCCTCAAGTGCCCCCCGGGTATTTAATTGTATCTGAACCAATTAACCCCGTTTATCTACGTGTACATAATCCGTTATTGTCAAAAATACACTTTAAACTTACTGATCAGCAAGGACGTATTTTGGATTTACAGAATGAAACGTTAAGTATAAATCTGTATGTGAGATCATAGAGCGTTTTATCACAATGCGTCATTTTAAAAAAATAATATCCGAATCGGATCAGAATAGTTTCTTTTTTTTTTACTGGGTTAAATCAAAATTATAAGTAAATAACCTATATACTTACCAGGGATTTTGTTTAGCCATTATCACATTAACTCCACTTTCATTATCTTTTTCACTTTCATTTTCACTTTCATTTTCATTTTCACAATGCTCTTTTAACTGTCTTATACGAAAGTTTATAATCTTTTTCTGTTCGTATTCATGAGATAGTTCTAGCTTAATTTTGTTAACAGCTCGCGAGAGAGGTACAAACAGCTTTACCTGATTATCTGTAGCTGTTGCCAGCGACTGTAACATTGCCTGCTGGATAAATTTCATGAATTTATAATCAGATGGTAGTGTGTACCTGTTATTCTAATTTTCGTTGTTGTAATGATTCAAAATCACACAGAATTTTTTTCAGGATTAAGATTATCAGATATATTTACACCGTTATCCTGTAATTTTTTAATCGCAGAAATAATAACATTAATATTTTCAGAATTCATTATATTATATATGTTTGTTTAATATAAAAATAATAGTCCCTAAGGACTGTTTCAAGATGATTATATACATATGATTATATACATATGTAGATGATTATATACATATGAAGATCATTATATACATATTATTATGATTATATACATATGATTATATACATATGATTATGATTAGATCTTAATTAAGGACAGCACAAAACACAGAATCTTAATTACAGTAGCGTATTTACAGCACAGTTACATATAAACTTATCCTATGGACGCATTCGCATAGACACCCCCCCCCAGCGAATTCCTAATCGAAACGAAATATTAGAAATTCAGAGGGCTGTCTAGGCATTGCGATTTTATGTAACCCCCCAAATCAAGCATATTTACAGTAACGTATTTGCAGTAACGTATTTACAGCAAGCATATTTACAGCAATTATATACAAGGTTTTGTTGTGGACGGCACAGTTGCATATAAACTTAATTCTAAGAACTTTAACTCTAGGACGGCACAGTTACATATAAACTTAATTCTAAGAACTTTAACTCTAGGACGGCACAGTTACATATAAACTTAACTAACTTATCCTAGGGCCTTTTTTCTAAGTTTCAATAGAAACTTGCACACCCTCCCCATATAATCAACCCGGGAAAGTGCAAAAGTACACCCACCACGTGTTGACATAGTGGGAAAGTGTGTAAATCTCTACTGAAACGTAGAACGGGGCGGCCTTCGGCCCCAATAAAATAAATTTTTTGGCATAATATCGCCTTCGCAGTCATTTGACATTCACGAGATTCGAGCCACGGACCTTGAGCATGAGAGTCCAAGCGCGTTAGCAATCGGCCACCGGACTTCAGTATGTATACATAATGAAAATATTAGTATATAGTTAGCGCATAATGTACTTAGCGTAACAGAATAAAATCAGAATGTATTGTGGATTTCTTAATAAAATCAGAATTTATTGTGAATTTCTTAATAAAATCAGAATTTATTGTGAATTTCTTAATAAAATCAGAATTTATTTTCAGTTTCCAAATTCTTGAAACTGTATTACACAAAACCCACAGCTAAAGTCTGTATTAATCAGACGTTGCCAAGGATACTAAAATAATCGATATCTATACAAACACGCAATGCCAGCTCATTTCTAAAAATAACCTTCATGTATGTACAAACTGCTGGGTCGCATAAGAACGTAGAAGATATAAATATTATTGAGATTTTATAGAATAATGTGCATAATAGCATCATTATTTATACAACGATTGAGATATCTGAACAAATTTCATAAATCTGATGGGGTGTTTTCACGACTGAAATTGAGGAATTTGAACAAAATTTACTGATTTTGATGGGATATTTACACGACTAAATCAAGAAATCTTAACAATTTCATAAATCTGATGGGTAAAAACCCCAGCTGTTCTCTAATTGATTTTGATGATTTCTTGATAAATTTGACAATAACTCACTAAAAACTGATAAAAAAAAAAAGAAATTTTGCTCAAAAATCACTGCATTTTAGCAAAAAATAGTGATATTTTAGCCAAAGATTTCTATACAATCGAAAAATCATCAAAATCAATTAGAGAACAGCTGGGGTTTTTACCCTATCAGCGCTACAAAATCTAACCGAATTTCATTGCTTTTTGGTCACCTTTTATATAAAAGACGAGATTTTTTAACAAAAAAACCAACACCAATCAACGATTGGCGAACAAAATCAACAGAATAAAAAAAACCCCATTAAATATTTATAAAGGCGATTTTTATTTGCAATACTGTTGAGATGCATGACTAAATTCATTGAAAAGTTTTTACAGTCAAAGTTTGGACAATCAGAGAATGTGAACGATATTTATGAAAAAAAAAGAAAATATACTTATAGTGTTGGACTCTTTCAGCCTGATAAGGTGCAAAAAGCAATGTGGGTTCTGATTAAAACTCACAACATTATTAGTACAACAAGTACGACAACTACGATATTTACTATTATGCTTGACGGAGTCGTCTCGCTTCATTACCTAATGTTATAATAACATTATATTGATGAAAAAACACCTGTATGAAACTATGAAAGCAAAGACATTGGTTCATGAAGAAGGTTCTGGTAGATAGGTAAACCTGATCTTTTGTAGAAATCTTTTGGAAAAGGCAGATTTCGTGATATTATCTGCCGCGTGTTTTATTGAAGCTGGTAATATGTTAAGGTATTTACTAGCAGAATTAATTGATTTAAACACAATTTCTTCGCCATCTTTATTTGTGGATTTAATAGCTTTTCGTCCGAATATTTTACACCTCCCTGTATTTCCCGACTTGCAATTTTGGCTTTCTGTAACAATTCGCAGGTTATTAAGGGAGTTATCAAGCTTATTACCACTAATGTGATCAATTACATATCCATCTTCAATGATTTCAAAATAACACTCGAACACGAATCTATGTGATAAATATCTTTTTTTCTGGTCATTAGCAGTAAATCTAAGATAACCAGTATTATCAACACTACCGACTGGTTTCTTTAATCTACAGTTCCTAATTACACCATCACGAGATACTTCATAATTGGTGATGATTGGATGCGACACAAACTCATTTTGCTCCATTTATATACTAATATTATTTGTTTAAATCATTATTTTGAAAATCTAGCGAGATAATCTTATTCGGTCTTTATAGGAGATTCATCTGACAATGTCATGGTGGTTTTTTGTATCGTAATATCGTTTCAGCTCTCTGTATTTTTTACCACCGCATTGTACACACAACTGAGTTTTTCCTCTGATTCCAACACCACATCGCATACACGGTTTTGGTCCAAAACTACCTTGTCTAACACATTGCATGTGAAAGCCGCAGAATTCGTTTACGGATGCTTACAAGGAGACGTATATCCGATCATAAGCCAATGGCATCGATTCTTTGTTTGAATCATATACAAAAAGATTAAAATTCAATTAAATATATATTTGTCCTAATTATAATAATGCAGGAATTATCCGCGATTGAACATTCCGGGGCTAGAGTTGATCTTGACAGACTGCAGAATTATAAATTTAGTTTTTCTATGCAAGATCTAGCTTTAACGAATAAGGATATAACAAAACGTATCCGTGAGGCCAAAAAGGAATTTCGCGACGATGGTGCGGCTCATGTGTGGTCGACATTCAGAATTGGAAATACTGTTAATGTGATGAATGACAAACGAGGAAAAGAGATTATTGACTACCTTGTTCAGAAATATTTTATTTTAATAAAATTTATTGTAAAGACAGACGATGACACCTGGATTATTCGTGACAAACGTGATTCTGTCCATAAGTCAGGAGATAATATTGTTCTTAGTAAAAATTCCAGACCAGGAATACTTACTGGTATTGACAAACCGTGTTACGAGCGATCATGCAATGACTGCAGTTGTATACGCGGTATATCCGTTAAATAATAAACCTGACGTTGGGGATCTCAAATCCATGAAACTGTCAAGGATAAATTACGTAGCTGAACGGGTTATAGAACACTTCACAAACGCGATACGCGGAAACGGTTTAGCGGATTTACGACGTAAAAAAATAAACACCTGGGCAGAAACAGTTAAGGATACCGGAGCGTCTATCAGCGACGTTGCCGAGGTGGGAAAGAAATTAAAATTCCCAATAATGGTGAAGACGTTAACCGGAGAGATTTTATACAAACCAAAATATAAATCAAGAGGAGCTTCGATAGATATTATTGATCATAACGCACGTGCATGGACTGTGGCAGTAACAATATTTCCACGAGACAGAACGGTTAAATTTTATAATGGTCATGTATTCGATGCTATCAGAAATATCAATAAAATTGACCCTGTATCTGTGTGGCTGTTTCAGAGTTCAGAATATGATTATCATGATCAGTTTGTACGGTCTAATGGTGACATTTATCGTACAGAATCTCTCCATGAAGAAATGAAAAATCTTGCACAACGCCTTTGGCATGAATACACATCTGATGATATTAAGGTTGAACAATTACTTAATAACTGTTTTACCGTTCCATCAATTGCTGCTCACTACGCTCAGGAGAAAAATTCATGGAAACCGACACGATTGGAATTTCTTGAAGATGCCCAGAAAAGTTGTATCGAATACGGACACGGTGGATTGTGGAACACTAAATACGATTATAATGACGTTATCTCAGTTGATATAGTAGCGTGTTATCCTGGAAGTTTTCTTGGATACGGAGAATGTTCTGAATACTTTAAGAGATTTGGACATCCGACACACGAGATGACCAGAGTAGCGATAAACTGACCTTTACCTGCTGATCTAACCGAATTCGCCTGTATAGAGTCGTTCGAGTTTTACGAGGATCTCATCCGATTGTTTATGCGTGGTTTGGGAGACATTTTTCAGAAAAATGTTGGGCTCCAATAGTATTAATAAAGTATATGCTTGATGCGCGAATTTTAATGTCGTTGTGCGTAAGTGAAGCAATTATATCATACCGCGTGCAGTATCAAGTCTGGTTGCCAGAACCGGATGTATTTAATGATGCTAGAGGAGATTTTCCCAATTGTGAAGATGATATTGTTAGTGAATGCAGGAGAGAAAGTTATAAAAAATTTGCAAAAGATCTCGGCAGAAAAATAATCGGTAAATTTACGCAAGAAGGATCATGTGATCATAAACGAGCGTGTACAAGATTAATCATGGACGATGCTGAACTCGATTTTATGATCGCTGATACAACGGAGAAAAACACGTTTATAAGTCGCAGTAATACTTATTTATCAGACGGAAGTAAATTAGGTACAATTGTGAGCTATACTGATGGCGAGTCACCGCAGTTTACTCATTTAAGATCTTCGCTGCTAGCGTATGTTTCTATAAATTTATTATCTATTATAAACAGATTTCCTCGTTACGCAGTCAGAGTCGCGATAGATTCATTTTATATAAACAAAAAATATGCGGATTTGTTAAAACTATTGCGTATTAACGATCATGCATCATGGGGCGAATGGAGAATAAAACACGAGGATATAATCAGTTATTCTGAATCCGCCGATGTTGAAATTGCGAGAACATATTACAAGAACACTCAGCTATCAAGATTGTCATCGGCACCATCTGTATATGATCCTGTAGCTAGACATAAAACCGTTAATCTTAATGGGTGTGGTGGTTCAGGTAAAACAACACGCGCGATTGAATTATTTAATAATTGTTCTGATATGATTGTTTTAACGCCGACACATAAACTCGCCAGGGAAATAAAAGAACGAGGAGTAAAATCATGTACATATCATAGTTTCTTTAGATGGTGCGGAGACGCATGGACTCCATCACGGATTGGTGAGAAATACATTCCTAAAATTATTATCTGGGACGAGATATGCACGGTGTCGCTAGAGGTATTAAAAATATTTCTTGATTGGCTGTTATTAAAAAATACTGCTGTGATAATGTGCGGCTATCATGGTCAACCACCACCTTTTGTTGGATCGTCTCCACATGAGTGGCTGAAAACAGTTGTAGATTATTACGAAGAAACAACTAATGACCATAGAGCTATTGATAAATCATTAAAAGAGTTTAAAAAGTTAATAAGATTACAGCCAGATAAAATACAGTGTGAAATAATGCGTAAAGTAATTCCAGAAACATCTATGAATGATTTTTGGACTTTATGGAGACGTGCTGATTTGATAGTTGCGAGTAGAAAAATAGTTCGCGATACGCTTCAACAACAATTATTTACGTTACATAAATAACAATTTTCAAATCTACTTGTACCTTTGTGTTATCGCCCAGCAGTTACTCGACGAGAGAATATTGATGTTGAGATTCCTAGTGGTGGAATACAAAATCTTGTATTAAATGATATTGTTTTAGTCGTTGTTGATGTTGTTGAGAGCGCGTTAAGTATGGATAAATCGCCGTGGACCTTAGGATACGCTATAACGATTCACTCGTCACAGGGATTAACTATTACTGATACAAATATTTGGATTGTCGATGATCGTATTAAATGATCAAATTTAGTTTATCTAGCCGTGTCTCGAGTCAGAAGAATATCTCAACTGCGCCGGGTTATCATAGATTGCGTAATAACCGAGGAAATTCCTGACAGCGCTGTCGATATCAATAAAAAATTAGCGAATTATAAGCAATGTGACAAAAAAAAAATAATCGCGATTTTGATATTGATGTTGAATTTATTATCAAACTTAAAAGCACAACAGAATAATCATTGTGCAAGTTGTAACTGCAATATGCTGTGGCAGTACTCGAGTAATAATCCAAGACAATTTACCGTTGATAGAATTAATAGTGATCTTGGTCACACACGCGAAAATGTGATGCTGACCTGTCTTGAATGTAATCGACGTCGAGGCGCTGGACGCTGTGCAGGTTTATAAAAGTGAACGCGGTGATAATTGTGTATCCGTAGGAATTATTTGTAATTGTTCGCGTACAAATCCACGCTGAGGAGCATTTGAATCTAATCTGTAGATTGCGGGTCTACCTGTGCACCTTACCACGCTAGAAATTTTGTGTGTGGTCACACTCCAGATAGGATCAGTTGCTCTTTTTCTACCTCCTTCAAGTTCACCAGGTTCATATAAATATCTTACGGTAACATTACTTAGTACTGGTTGAGAGGAAGATTTATGTTGTATTGGTATATATTTTTTTGTGATCGCATTAGAAGGTTTCATAGAAGTTGCACGAGTCACTTCGTTGTTCAACGCAGCTATCACACTCGGTAACCTTGCAACCCATTCACGAGATCTCTCCATGGACTTAAAGTCAGCGGATATTTCCCTCGCGTATTGGTATCCAAATAACTGCTCAGCAAGTGTTCGATTAAATCGTTCAACGATTGCCTGATCACGATGAATTTCTGTGTGTCCTCGTCTGATTTTAATGTTATGTCGCTTCATCAACGATGATACTGCACCAAGAAATTCTTTGCCAGGATCAACCTGTAGCAATTGTGGCCATCGTAGACCACCTTGTGGTCCGGATCCTCGTTGATAAATACGTTCAAACGCAGATGCAACCTCAGTCGCTGTTTTGGTTGATAGTGGTTCTGCTTCTTTATATCTACTTGCAACGTCAACGACGGTTAACGCGTATCTGTATGTGTATTGACGTCTGCCAGTTTTAATGGTATCGTGTGGTAAAAACAAAATATCTGCTTGATGAACTTCATTAGGGGTGCTAACATCAAAATGTGCATACTGAATTTTTTTAGGTGGACGTAGAAATATTTGCCATATTGCCTGTCGTGCTAACCACGCTGCAGCGACATCACGTGAGACCTTTGCTGCTTCAACAAGTTTACTAATCGCTGCTTTACCTCTCCAATATCCTCTTGGGCTATAATAAACAGATTCCATTATCATAATCATTTGATTAATTACCAGCCCCTAACATTATTTTACCTTTCATACCAGTTTTTATCAGAAAAGCAGCTAAGTTTTCTCGAAGTGATTTATCTTTTACATTATTTATGGCATGAATTAATTTTATATCGACGAGATGTCGTTGTTGTAAATCTTTACTTTTATACGCAACATCATGAATGTGACACGCTTGATCAATTGCGTTTATTGAATACTCTCCAGGTTTTGGTTGGTCTTGGTTATCGAGTCGGATATCGAGACGAGTTCCAGGACCACAATAATTATATCCAGGCAAACGTTTCTAACCAGGATACTTTGCCCATGGAGCTCCTGGTAATTTACCTAACGAAACAGGGATATCTCCACCTGTCTTTATTGAAATAAATTTGTATTTTTTTGTACCACAATTCACACACTTGCCTGTAAGTGCGCGCCTGCTATTTTTTGTATTATTGTCGTTAATCCACTGGTATGGGTGGGTGCTCTACATCGAACACAATATAAATCCATATTATTATTATATGGATATAATTGACTTCTCAGCGACACGAAAACAAGAGCCAGTCAAACATCATCCAGCGCTACCAAATTCTATCAGAGCAATTATACTTGGACCATCTGGGTCTGCTAAAACGCAATTATTACTTAATCTGATAATGCGATGGCTCAAGTGGGATAAATTATATTTAGTAGCACCATCTGTAGATGATCAACGATGTTACGAAGTACTTAAAGATTTTAATGAAAATGCAAAGTCGCTGACGTGTCCTGATAATGATGCTATTGATTTTATTACCGATATCGATGAAGCTCCATCCATAGATGATCTTGATGGATGTATCAATAATCTCGTAGCATACGATGATGTAATGCTGGATAAACAATCCAATCCAGCTCGGATATTTTCGCGAGGCCGTCACAAAAATACAGACGTGATTTATTTAACTCAGAAATACACACAAATTCCAAAAGTGATCAGAGATAATTGCAATATCTTAATTGTGTTTAATGGAGTAGATAATTATACTTTACAAAATATTTATTATACTTGGTGTTCAGGGGACATGGACATGATTAAGTTTAGAAACTTCTTTTCAAAAGCACAAGCTATTCCGTTCGGATTTGTAACGATAAATTTACATGACCCAAGATCTAGGTATCGTATAGGTCTGGATAAAATCTTTGGTTAATTACAGCAGCAGAGGGGGTGAACGACCAGCGTTGAGTGACCAACACGTAAACGAAACATTCCTAAAAATAAAAACGCGTGTCAGAGAAAAGTAACAAAATGAGCTAACTCAATAGTTAGAGGTTGTGGTTAAACATTATTGACCTTAAGATTTCCTTTTCGTAGGAAGGCTTATTTTTCATAAATAAGGTCTCGAACAAAAATGGTCTGTTCAACCCCTCTGCTGCTACATTAGTTACTTTGCACGTGAATCTATTTATAGAAGTATTTAAGTAGTTCTCCTTTACAGTATGTGCAGAAATAAAGGCAATTGGGTATGATCACATGGTTATGTTCTGACCACTGGAAATCTTCCCAACATTGATCAACTGATGGAACTGCAAGTCTGTCTGTCTGTCTGTCTGTCTGTCTGTATGTATGTATTAGTAGTTTTTTTTCTATATTTATGTCTGTTTCTCTATCTGGTTTTCATTCCTTCTTTCTTCCATTCATTCTGGTATTAAGAAAGTAATTATATAAACTAAAACGAAGAAATAGAATATTCCTCACTATAACCAAAGCAAATTCTGGTTCAGCATCCGTCAAGTCTCGTGCAAGATTGTCTGATATGGGATGTGTGCATCAAAGTGACAATTTCCCAGTTACAGTGACCATTTATATAAGGGACAGTGGTTATGAAATCAATGATAAAGAAACTTGTAATGTATGGAGGCTTACTGGAAAATGATACATTGTCTACTGAGTAGTTAACTGTCAAAACAATATGGACTTGACAAATAACTATATTTTATTTTGTATTGTAACTGATGTTTACAATTATCAGATTATTTGGAAAGTTTATCTTTCGGAAGTTTTGTGTCATTTGTCATTTTTACACTTTTCAATCCCTCCATTTAGTT
Organism: Megalonaias nervosa; assembly: GCA_016617855.1. Taxonomy (NCBI): domain Eukaryota; kingdom Metazoa; phylum Mollusca; class Bivalvia; order Unionida; family Unionidae; genus Megalonaias; species Megalonaias nervosa. The sequence continues at coordinate 17,463 of JAECUM010016474.1, read as the reverse complement.
GGCACCATATAGAAACTAGTGTGCTCAGGTACCGTAAAAATTACTTACACACATGCATGCATGCATGTAAGCAATGAATGCATACATACATACATTCATACATACATACATACACATACATACATACATGCATACACACATACATACAACTGAGTATATTCTATCGCGCCTGTGATGAGACGCAAGGGAGGTAAATTAGCCTATAAGTTCGGTCACGATGTCAAAAACTAGTAACATCGTTCTCCATACCCCAAAAAAAACAAACAAAAAAAAGACCAAAAAAAACCACAAAAAAAACCCCAACAACAAACAGTCAGCTGTCAGTGTTAAATAGTGTCCGTTATATAAGGACATTATGGAAAGTTTTCATTGGGAATCCTGTAACTCTCTGATATGAATGTGTCTCCACTGTATGGATAATTTCCGCTAAGACAGATTGCAATGTACATTCAAGAGTACAATCAATCAGAAACAGTGTATTACTTGGATAGAATCGCATATAACGCCCGGTTGTAAAGACGAAGATGTTACCATGTATTTAGTCTTTAGCCTGCTTTTTCAGTATGAAAAAGCAAGTCGTCGGTCCTCCAGAGTGTGAACTTAAATTGTTGAATAATCATGGACTTCATTATGTATTGTTGTATTAGACAAAGACAAGATATTTGATATAAGGGGATTGTACTATCTATGTTAAACATTAATGTAGACAAAGACATAGGCGACATTTTGGGTCTTTTATTATGCAAAGAACAATGCAACGGTATCTAGTATAGTCATCTAAATTATAGACGGTCACGCACTTCCTTACGTGGGGCCCCGAGTTGCCTTAGTAGTCTAAAGCGCTCTCCGTTACGGATCACTGCCATCTCACCTCTGTCTGCGTGGGTTCGGGTCTATGATTCGGCGAATATGGATATGTGAGAAAGCTTGCCAGTAGCTTCTCGTGGGTCGGTGGTTCTTTCCGGGGATTTCCCGGTTTCTTCCTCCACCATTAATACTGGCCGCCATGTATAACCTATCGTGTGCTGAAAAATGGCGTTAAGCCCCACAACAACAACAACTTCCTTACGTGCTGTTTGTTGTAAAACGTAACAAGATATGTGATAAAAGAAGTTAGCATTTCGTGTATGAAAGATTAAGGTACAAATAAAGCAAACGGTTAATGTATAGACTCGTGTCTGTCAAATAGATTAATCAGGGTATTTATGTCTCATAGACGTTGAGAATTCCGATGCTTACAAAGATTAGGGAATTCCACACACCACTGTTATAACTCTTATTTGAAAGAGCCAAACAAATTGACCCGATTAATTTCCTTTAGCTACAACAAACTGTATTAGTATCAACGGTTCTATGTATTGGTATCTATCTATATGTATTTTATAATTTATTGATTTTAACAGCACCTTGAGCATATTATTAGCTACATTATGCTAAAGACATAGCAGCTAAGTACCTTTTCCAAGGATACGTCAAGACAGCAGTCCATGGCTGGCCTGGACAAGTGTCAAACCCGTGACCACTGGATTACGAGTGAGACGCTCAACCATCTGAACTTCGACGGTTCCATACGTACAAAGATAAATGGTCAAAGGATTTAATATTTTGTTTGAAGACAGTTGTAAAAAGCTTCACTTAAATTATCAAATTGCTTTTTATTTTCAAAAAAGCGTAGGCGTTTTTTCCTTGAAAAGAATGCAAATATAAACGTAAGGCATTTGCGACAATATCAATATTTAGTGAATTTGGTAAAATTCGAGTACATATTTTAATGAGAATAATGGAAGATATTCATAATATGTCCATTTATTTGACAATAAAGCTATAGAAAAGAGAAAATCCATCCTTACTGAGACAGAAGATCTCGCCCACTGTTTATATCATACATACTGAGTGATTCGATATGAACCAATAAAATACAGAACGAATCATTTCTAATTAAGAGGAATGACTTGTACATTCCTGATTGCTCGTTTGATTGATTATCAGGTAATTAAGGTTCATATTTCTCGCATTCAAGGTTCTAACTAGTGTATAGTTTTAAATAATGTGTGTTTAACCCACACGACGAGATTTGCAAACGCTGATAGAATAGTTACTGAATACAGTGTGTCTGCAAGATTTAGCACATGTCTCATCTTACGCTCACGATCCAACCATTGCTGAGACAATGCGATATATAAATATGTATCATAACAAAAACGTTCCCATGTAGTTGGCCATTAGACAGCTATATTCCATTATAAAAATAACACAGGATCGCTTCCCCAGGGGATCAACTTCAGTTATAGAATAATCTCGCACATCAGTATGTACTTTTGCATTAGAAAAAGACGAGATATGTGATATGAGGGAATTGTTGATATGAATGTAGAAATAGATCAGAGGGTTGATATAGGGATTTGAGTAGGTACGTCTTTGACTGTTGGCTCGACATATGTGCAGGTGTTCCACATACCGAATGAACCTGTAATTTTTTAGGGTTGTTTTTACATCACTGCTGAAGTAAGCGTAAACTGTATTCCTTGATAATAATTTATACACGAACATATCTAGAGTAAGACAGTTTGGATAAAAAAAAAACAACAATCCTGATTTGCTAATTTTGTAGGAGCAATATACTTTGAGGGGATTCGAGGACATAACTATATGCGATTACGGGAACTCACTGATACACATGGGTTCATTTGTTCCATAGATTTGAAAAAGAAAATATTGAGGACGTTCATCCTTAGAGAATTCGAGGCACATTCTCATTGTGGTCTGCACGTAGCTATATTGAATGATTTATCTCTGAACCAATACAAAAGTGGAACAAATCGTTCCTAATTTAGAGAAATGAACTGTTCATTGATTGGTTGATTGACTGATTGATTGATTGATTATCAGCTAATTCAGATTCATATATTTATCACATTCAAGGCACTAACAATTGCATATATATTTAAAGAAAGAGTTCAACCTACACGACGAGGTTTGCAACTATCAATAAGAATGTTAACAAAAGGTGTCGGCAAGATTTAGTTCCAGTCTCAAGTGGATCAAGTGTGCTAAGCTTGAACTGTGCAGGTCATCTTTTTGTGGAAATCATCTTTGTTAATAAATAGGTATTCCATGCATAACTCTGCAATGCTGTCTACAATTCTCCAAATAGATGTTCTGTTTCGTACCATGCTTGATCTTCTAGTCCTCATTCTAAGCCCTCCTCTCTCTCTCTCTCTCTCTCTCTCTCTCTCACACACACACACACACACACACACACACACATTGTGCTCATCTATGCAGTTATCTTCTGAACATTTTTCCATACACGAGAGGGAGATTGACAGTTGAACTACATCCATATAAGAAGGAAGCTGGCTGTTGTTACACATCCACATCAGATGGTGATTGACAATGGCTTTACATCCATATCAGAGGGAGGTTTATGTTATATATCCATATCAGGTGACGCTTAGCTGTTAAACATTCGTATCAGATGGAGATTGGCTGTTCCTATGCATCCATATCGATGGGGATTGTTGTAATACATCAGTATCAAAGGGAGGCTGGCAGTTGTTAGGCATATGTACCAGAATGAGATTATACATTCTCATCAGAGGGAGATCGACAGCTGTTATAGGTACATATCAGAGGCAGACGTTGTGGTTATACATCCGTATCAGAGGGATACTGTTGTTATACGTCCATATCAGATGTAGAGTTGGCTGTTGTTTTACATTCATGTCGGAGGAAGATTAGCAGCAGAGAGGGTGAACCCTATAAATTAGTTTTCGAACCAAAAGATTTAAACATGAAAATCATACTAAATAAGGCAAATAAATATAGGGTCAGTAACTCTAAACCAGAACCTCTAACCGAATTGAGATTCTCTCTAGGTGGGTTATTTACGCTGTTACTCGCTCATGACACCTGTGTTTGTAAATGCTACGCGTGTTCGTTTATGTGCTCGTGCGTGTCATTTTTGTCAGTCCACCCTCTCTGCTGCTGTAATTAAATCATTGCGTTAATATCAATAATGATTGGTGAAGTTCACTCAGCAAGATTAACTCGAGAGCGACTAGAGACAATCAAGAATATCTACCTGTCCGTGATTCTGTCAGACAAAAATTACAAGCACGTCAAGATCTAAAAGTAGGATTTGAAGATGCTGCAGAAGAATTATTTAAACCCATTACAAAGACAACTAAAGATCTTATTCCCGCGTTGGAGAAAACTGCTGAAAGACTGGAAAAATAGCAGAGCCAACTAAGAAACAAAAACAATTCTGCGAGAGCTTCCAGGTGAAATAGCTGCCGCTCAACCAACACAAGAAATACTCGAAGGAATTGGTCGAGCTCGTGATGAAGTAGCCGAAATAAAAGAACAAATACAACAACCTGTACCAAAAGTACAAAGATTCACCAGCATGATTAATAAATTTTATCCAAGATCTGTCGAATATATTCGATCTATTAATAGCGAAGATTTACATGAATTTGCTTCGAAAAGTTTTTTTTTGACAAAAACGATTATTTAAAACCAGAATATACTCGGGAAATATCTGATAGCGGAAAATGGTATAGATGGATATATTGTATAAATAAAGATCTTAGATATGTTCGACAGAGCGATCCTGAGTATGTAGAATATATTAATAAAAACGTTTGATCGTTCTAAAGAATTACTACGTAGTCATTCACCACGAAAAATTATTAAACCAATAATTGAGGAAGAAAAAGATCAAGATGATCCAGGTGTAACTGGAAGTGGTATTAACGCAACTAAAAGTAATCTTGCTGTCTGTCCTAACAACGTCCTTGCCGACGTGGACAGATTAGAAATTCTGATTGGTGGAAAACGAGCCGGTAATAATTCTCCAGAAATCATTAATGAAGCAGCTGCTATTTGTCAACGATTATTTACAGGCGGTATCATGGGTATTAACGTGTATCGGTCCCTCATCAATGAAATCGCTGATGATTATTACAGCGATTAAACAGTAGATATTATAATAAGATGATCATACATGCTGACTTTCGTAAACCAACCATGGTCAGGGTGATAAATTCAAGATTACCTGTATACCAGACATTTTACGGAGATGGACTCGGCGATGCCATTCAGGGTTTATTTTCGAGGATATCCCCAAAAGCAATACCGATCGCAAACCAACTATCGATGAAAGCTATTGACGTTATTCGTGAAAAAGGTATTAGCGCTGCTAGTGACGTCGCCGGTAAAGCATTTTCTGCAATCAAGGATAGATTATTGCGATTAGTACGTAGACCACAAATAGTCCGACCCTCACCAGTAAAATTACCCAGCACTGAAGTGATGCCTGCAAGTGTTAGTAAAATAATAAATCAAGCCGCGAATCAAAAACTAGCAGAGTTAGCCGATGAAAGGGAAAAAAACATAGTAGCAAATATGATAGCGGGAAGTGGCTTTACTTCCCGAAGTGGTCTTCGTATTAGACGATGACCAATAACATAAATGTGTTCAAACGCATGCTTGATACCGCATTTGACATTGCTGCGCCAGTTCCCAAGGATGGGTCTGTACGCGATTATCAATATTATTCTTACGACGCACGACAGCCAAATCAGCGTGGACGAATCGAATTACAAGTTCAAGATACAAGTAGATATTTCTTACCTTCTGAAGCATTTATTGAAGTAGAAGGTGAAATTTTAAAAACAGATACTACTGAATACGGAGTCAATGATAACATTGGTTTTGTTAATAATGGCATGATGGCGTTGTTCGACAGCGCCACGTACATGATCGACGGAAGAAATATTGAATCGATTCAAAAAGATGTTGATGTTGCTACGACGATACTTGGCCTTGCAAGATACAGCGACGATTATTCAAGATCAGCTGGTCCATCAATGATGTTTACCAAGGACACTTCTGATCATCCTAACTACGTACCATATGATATAAGGCGACCAAGAAGCTTTGCCAATAACGCTGACGCTGACGTTGCTCCGGTGGTTCATGGTGCTAATGCAAATTTCAACTTGGGATTCGCATCACGTCGAGCAATGTTGCAGGGTGGAAGCAGAAGATTTTCTTGCCCGATTCCACTATCACATATTTTTGGATTCTGCATACTCGTTAGAAAAGTTATTTTGGAGCCAAACATACAATTGTACTCGTACGAAAAGCAACCGACGATGATGCAATATAGCGATCTGCTGTTGTTGCTGATGCGGGTAAGGTAATACTAACAAAACTTTCATTGTGGATGCCACTAATGACTCCAGCGATACCTGAAGAACAAAGGTTACTCGCTTTCATGGGCAGCGGCGGCAAGACGACGCTATCATGGTTAACAATAACCACATATGCTGTTCAAAGCACAATTAATGGTTTATTTACATGGCAAATAGCATCACAACAGGGTATCTCTGCGCCGCGACATATATTCGTTGCGTTTCAAGATGCTGCACGAGTAAATGATCAAACGCGTAGTATTATGATATTTGACAAACTCGGTGTTTCTGAGGTTTCATTGGGAATAAATGGACATCAAGAACCATCGGAGGATATTTTGTTGAATTTTGAGCAAAATCATGTGGCGCGTGTATATCATCGATTGATGTCGTTTATGGGGCGTGTTCAAAATGTTGATACTGGTTTACAAATATCACAGCTAGATTTTACAACGCTGTACCCGATTTATTACTTTTCGCTGGAACATTTGGATTTGTTTAGACAGTCTGTCGTTGACATACACTTTCGAGCTCGTGTGACGCGAGGAGTTATTGCTAATTACAGAGCAATCGCCGTTATATTCAGCGATAAAGCAATGTTACTTGAAGGTGTTGGTGGTCGCATGAGAGTCGTTGATGCTCCAGTAGAAAATATGTAAGAGTTAATTTAGAAGTCAGAAATATATCATAAATGTCATATCATCATGTTAGTGTCAGTCTGACTCCTAGTCAGATTAAAAGACTTCAGTCAGCATGAGCGAATCGATGTGGAACAAAAATATCATTTAAACGAGAACAAATCGCGGGTGGCCAAAATAAATTATCTCTGACAGAACGCCAGTTCAAGCGTTTCAATGAAGCTAAGCAATCAAAGAAAGGTATACGAGTAAATCTTTCTGCGGGTACCATCAGCGACATCGTTAAGACTGGTGGGATATTTTCACTTCTTGCAGCTATCCCAGCATTAATAGCCGCTGCCGCTCCAGCTGTTGCAAAAGCTGCTGCGTTAGGTGCAGTTGGAACAGCTGCTGGAATGGCATTAAAGAAAGCAACAGTGAAAGGATTAAAAAAAAGAAGACGACCCCGAACAGGTCTAGGTCTGAGACTTCCTGGGTCTCGATACGGAAAAGGATTAAGACTTCCAGGGACTCGCTGATTTTCCCGATGTCTAACTTTGATTTACTCGACGCTACTAAGCAACTAAATATAAAGAATTTTAGAGGTGTTTTTATGCGTGATCAATTACCGAAAAATCCAAATCTGATTGAAACAGGTATTATTAATCTCGATAAAAGCTCTGGTCCAGGTACTCATTGGGTTGCATATGCAATTGATCCACGGGGTATTATTTATTTCGATTCGTACGGACTGGCACCACCAAAAAGGATTTTTAAAATACGTCGACAGACTTCAGAGTATTCCAATATGGTATTCAACGCTACCAACACAAAAAATAACCGACCCGCCGATATGTGACCGTGAAACACTAGCAGTACTTGATGCTGTATCAAGACCAGCGAAACCACCCCATAAAGCTGTACACGAATATACGAGTTCCGTTTTAAATAATCGCTAATCACATAATGGTAGATATTTACGGAAGATCAACTAAAACTAAAAAAAACCCAACAAGAACCAGGTGAAGACTTACTCAAGCGAGTAACAAAGCAGATCAATGATGAGTTATCTGAGCTGCTCAATCTTGCCAACGTTGATCTAAACGAACTTGTTATATTTCAAAACCGTGAAGGAAAATTGAAGACGAGTAATATTTCAGTCAATGATATTATTATTTCGTAATCGATTATCGCGAGAAGGTCTTGTTGCTTTATGTGACAAAGAGGGCAAACTTGTTCCTAATGTTGTTACTCCGTCGTCGATCTGAGATAGTATAAGTGAACGAGTGTTAAAAGCCGGTGATATAATGAATGGCGCCATTAACATGAATAACAATAAAATTATTAATGTAGGAGAGCCAACAGATATTCTCGACGAAGCAACAAAAAATATGTCGATGATAACAATATTCCGATGACAACTTCGTTGTCGACGATCAATGATCGAATGACCGCACTTAGAACTGAATTTTATAATCACATACAACTGTTTATGAATTTTCGCAGAAACGTAAACAGAACCACTAATGATTATTTTGGAAGTCCACCAAACGTTGACATAAAACTCGCAGACGTTAACACGAAACTCAACGATATTGTCAGTGGAATTCCTAATATCATTTTAAAAAACCAATCTGATTAAAATTCCACACAAACAAATTAGCAATATCGTGTACACAGTATCACCAGGATCATCAACGTGGACACCAAGCGATAACACTATCAAATATACCACAGAAGTAACTGGCGTGTACAGGCTGTCCGTGTTCAGCTCTGCAAAATTTAGTATATTTACCACGTATCTATGGCGTCATTCAACCGATAATTTTTCTGGGACTGTATCTGTGGTGTTAAATAAAGATACCGAAGAAACTTTTATGCTGGTATCAAATGATAAAAAATTATCCTCGGCGTCTTACTGATGGTGCATAGAATTTGTCGCTGAAACACCTCCATTGTCTTAGACAACGACTTAATACAGTATAATGATAGACGTTCAGCGATACAGATAAGATCAAGTAACAACATGGCAGAATAAGCTAAAAACCATCATCGATGATTACACAGCAAAAATAAAGAAATATCGTAGACGTGCTGTTGTCGTTGATATCATCGTTTATTTGGTTTCTGCGATTGTTGCTGGAACCGGCGTATTATTATCAACGTTGACGATGACAGCGCCGATCGTTGTAACAATCATTGCTTCATCGTCAACCACGATCGCTGGAATATTTAATATTATCGCGAAAAAGATAGATACGTGCACAAATGAAAAATTGAACGAGTACACGATGAAATTACATACTGCAACTGTAGCATATTCCAAATTATCATCCATTATTTCTTCGTCGCTCAATGATGGAATAATATCCGATGAAGAATTCAGTATTATAATAAAGATCTACAATGAAGTATTTACCACGGGTGATTCGATCATGGAAATAAATAATTTAGAGCAAAAATAAAATAATAATGACAACGTCATTGGAATTATTACAACAGATCGTCACTAATACTGCTCCGGTAAAAACCACAACGATATCAGCGAGTTCGACTAATCCTGAATTCAGTATTAATTTTCCGACCGCAATACCAGCAAGCGAAATAGCATTAGCGCAATTACGAGTTTATTATAGCTGGCCAAATATTAGGTCAAAATCATTCTGTGGACTACAACCGAATAATTCATTAGTATTTGCAAATATAAACAAACCCGATGGAACACCAGATTGGCAAGTAGTCAGTATTCCAACGGGCAGTTATGAAATAGAACAGATCAACGAAGAATTTCAACGCAGAATTAAATCTATTACAGGAAAAGAATCAAAGATTGCCATTACCGTCTACGAACCAACGCTGTCATCGGCCATTGAAGTATTATCTCCGGATTACGCTGTGGACATATATCAGAGTTCAGTCAGATCAGTATTAGGATGGCCTGAGATTCCACTTGTTGTTAACGGTCCACCAAAACCACACCAAAATGATTTTTGTTTACAAAAGAAAGAGAGTATTCAAAACATTTCAGTTTGAAAAGGCCGCTACGGCAATACATCGATGATGATATTGGACAGGTTTTATTTATCATAGAATATGATAAAGAAAAACGTCACAAAGAAACGAGTGTTATTGTTACACCCGGTACAGGATTACCTGTCAATGTAAATTTTTAAAAATCTTATTCGGACGATGTCAGATCTGAACATGCAAGATTTCTCAATGATCTAAATAATTTATTTTCAAGGATTATCACGTACTATAGCGAGGATACAAAACAACAAATCATCGAAACAATAAAGATCTTAAATACAATTGCGGATTATCTTCAATATGCCAATGAAGAAATTATAATTTTTTTCAATGATGCAGGATCACAGCAAGTTACCAAACATTTTAATATAACTGATCAACAATTACAAAAAATTACATTTCCAGGATTTGACAATACTGAACTAAAAAAATCAGTCAATGATGTAATTAATGAAAACTTTCCAAAGATTCTCGAATCATGGAGAAAAATAACCCCACCACCGAATATCCTCCGATACAACAACGATCCGCACTCGTGTGGTCGTCATGTCTCGCCGGGTATCGTTAATATCACATCAACGATAGCTGTCAATCTAGTGTGTGATGTCATTAATGGCAGTTATCAAGTTGACACTGAAAAATCCAACCAGGCCCAACAAGGATACATTCTGTATTCATTTACCCCTCAAGTCTCACCAGGCGATTTGATTGTATCAGAACCAATCAACGTTGTTTATCTAAAATGTCATAATCCTTTCTTATCGCGGATACATTTTAACTTACTGACCAGACTGGCCACTTGCTCGATCTTAGGTCAGAATCATTAAATATAAATCTGTATATACGCTCATAGAGCGTCATCGTAGGAAACACCTAGCAAAAAAAACAAAAAAAACAAAAAAAAAAAAAAAAATGTCCTTTGACAACGTCAAGGATAAAATATTTTTTTTTACCCCCATGATTATTATCCTTGACGAGGATCAGAAATGAATTATCCTTCTTGCTTAGCTGGTTCAATAAGTCAAGGATACAATGATTCTCTGGTCCCGTGACTATGTCACGGCTGAGGCCGCTATCGTAGTTGCGGAATCGGTACATTTTCATAATAATATATAATGAATGTACCGATTCCGCAATCATAAAAACACTAGGTAGAACAGTTCGTAACAACGTTACAGGTGACACTATTAGTTTCGTTGTCAACGTCACCATGATCAGAGTCACACTCTGACTTATCTTTTGCCAGTAACTCTTCAGTCATCGACATAATATCTCTCAGCTGTTTTATACGAGCGTGTACAATTCTTTTGGTTTCGAATTCGTGAGATAATTCTGACCTAACCTTTTCGATTGAACGTGAAAGAGGAACAAATAATTTCACTTGCGTATCCGTGACTGCTGCCAGCGATTGTAACATCGCCTGCTGGATTAACTTTATGAATCTATAATCGGAGTTCAGCGTATATCTACCTTCTGACTTTGGAAATTGTAATGATTCAAAATCGCTCATAATTTTTTCAGGATCAAGCTCATAAGATATTTTTATACCGCTGTGTTGTAATTGCTTAATAGCAGTAATAATTGATGTGATGTTTTCGTGGTTCATTATTTTTTATATTATAAATTATTTGTTTAATAAATATTTCTGAACGAAGAAATAAATATTTCTCAAAAAATATTTACAAAAATTAAAATATTTTAGAAAATCTGACTAAATTCAACGATTTTGATGGGTATATTACCCGTCAAATTTAGAAAATCTGATCAGTCACAATGTTATTGGGTATATTACCCGTCAAATTCAGAAAATCTGACGGAATTCGCAATATTGTTGGGTATAATACCCGTCAAATTTAGAAAATCTGACTGAATTTCATAAAAAAAATAAAATTTTATTATAATAAAAATATTTCTGAATCAGAATAAAAATAAAAATATATTTCTTAATAAAAATAAAAATATTTTAGAAAATCTGACTGAATTGGCAATTTTGATGGGTATATTACCCATCAAATTTAGAAAATCTGATCAAAGTTACAATTTTGACGGGTAACTTACCAGTCAAATTTAGAAAATCTGACCGAATTTCATAAAAATATAATTTTATTATAATAAAAATATTTCTGAATCAGAATAAAAATAAAAAAACATTTCTGAATCAGATAAATATATATTTCTGAATCAGATAAAAGTAAAAATATATTCTGAATCAGATAAATATATATTTCTGAATCAGATAAAAGTAAAAATATATTCTGAATCAGATAAATATATATTTCTGAATCAGATAAAAGTAAAAATATATTCTGAATCAGATAAAAGTAAATATATATTCTGAATAAAAATAAAAGTAAAAATATATTCTGAATCAGATAAATATATATTTTTGAATCAGATAAAAGTAAAAATATATTCTGAATAAAAATAAAAGTAAAAATATAGTCTGAATCAGATAAATATATATTTTTGAATCAGATAAAAGTAAAAATATATTCTGAATCAGATAAATATGAATAAAAATAAAAGTAAAAATATATTTCTGAATCAGATAAATATATATTCTGAATCAGATATATTCTGAATCAGATAAAAAATAAAAATAGATTTTTGAATAAAAATAAACAGCAGCGATGATATTCAGTCTACCATTCCACTGGGGTCCCTTCTGCCAGTAAAGCCTTTATCAATAAGATCCTAAGAGTCCTTTGTTGAGGCCTTAAGCCCACAGGGCACTCTTTCATCGGTTAAGACCTGTCTTATGGTCCACAGGCACCTTATTGTGACTTTTTGGTCCGGCGGACATTCTTTCTGAATGCCCCTATGTGGGTACCCTTCAGTGGTCACGAGTTCACATCACCCTGCTGTTTATTTTAGGGGCGTAAGCGCATGTAAACCCCCCCCCCCATCAAATCCCGGGGGAAGTGCAAAACTGTACTCGCCACGTTGTTTGACGTTGGCGAGGGTTACATGGGGCTTTTTGCTTACGCCCCCAATTCTTAATATATCTGGCATCCCAGGGCCAAACCACTGACATGTGTCAATCATGTGGAACCGAACCACGGACCTCGAATACGAGAGCCAGACTCGCTAGCATTGCACCATGTTCCACTTACAAATATACGTTTCAAAAATAAATATATAGCTATCTCAGCCTTGACTCTGTCACTGGTATTCTGTGATCAGTATTATACTATCAGATTCTGAATAAAATCTTCAATTTTACATATGTCTGCCGTTTCTGCCTGTTTAAATATTATATTATCAAGGTAGCCAGAACTGTGTTAGTAAATTGCTTTGGATCGATATATTCCAGTTCTTTCCACATGCTGTAGCCTAAACAAAAAAAATCAATAATGACTACCGCACACACGGCTTGTGTAAAATCTACTATAGCGCGGTTCGTTGTGATTTTATTCCGTGATTTCAATATCATCTTGACAACGTCAAGGAATAAAATCACGGAATTCAGATTTTTGTGTTTGATCATATTCCTCAGACTTCATTGTTGAGGGATTAGACATATATCACTGAATATAAATGTGTGGTCATGTATACGCAGTAAGAAAAGGGAGACAACTGTTTGATTACTCTATCAGCGATGACGGATTTATCTCCCTTCATTGTATATACTGGAACGTAATTTTTTGTTTAAATTTTTTTGAAAAAGCTGATTTATATATATTATTTGCAACAAAAGGTACTGAAGGCGTACAAATATCAAAATATTTGGCAGCAGCATTCATTGATGGGAAAATTATTTTTTCATTTGTCTCTGTATTTGTGGATATAACCGACCTAGGAGTCTTGCAACTAATACCAGTATTTCCTATCTTACAATTTTGACTATGTGTAATAATTCGTAAATTTTCTAAAGAATTATCTTTCGGGTCTGAATTAATGTGATCGATTACAAGTCCGTCTTCGTGATTCCATAATAACACTCAAACACGAACCTATGAGATAAATATCTTCTTTCTCCAACAGTAAATCTGAGATGCCTAGTATTAATAACAGAACCGACTGGTTGACAGTTTCTGATGACACCATCAAGAGACGCTTCAAAATTTTTAAATATTGGATGTTTCACAAATTCATTTTGTTCCATTTATATATAATACTATTTGTCTAAATGATTATTTTGAAAATCTGGCCAGATAGTCTTCAGCGGCTTTTATGGGGGATTCGTTATTATATTATATTTCTTATCGTAATATCGTTTCAACTCTCTGTATCTTTTACCATCGCATTGCACACATAACCGTGTTTCTCCTTTGACTCCAACACCACATCGTAAACACGGTTTCGGTCCTAGACTACCTTTGCGAAAACTTTGCATATTTTGACCACAGAATTCATTTACACATGATTTATTACAAGGAGTTGAATAACCAATCATGAGCCACCTGCATTTATTGTTTGTTTGAATCATTATATATAAATTAAAGTTTAATTAAACATATATTTGCTTTAATTATAGTATGGAGGAATTTGAGAGATTATCCGCAATTGAACCTTCCAGAGCAAGATTTGATCTTGATAAACTACCGAAATCTAAATTTAATTTTTCGATGCAAGATCTGGCTTTGATAAATAGCGATATAATTGATTGTATCCGTGAAGCCAAGAAAGAATTTCGCAACGATGGTGCGGCTCATATTTGGTCGACATTCAGGATCATGAATACCATTGATGCTAGAATGCGTGACAAACGAGGTAGAAATATTATCAACTATCTCGACAATCAGCGATATATTATTCTAGTAAAATTTATTGTGCAGACAGATGATGACACTTGGATTCTCCGTGATAAACGTGACTCTGTACGGCTTCATACTGGAAATAATACTGTTATATTAAATAAAAAATCAAAACCAGGAACATTGACTGGTAATGATAAACCGTATTATGAACGAGCATATCCTGTAACTGCAGTTGTTTATGCGGTATATCCGTTAAATGATAAACCTAGCGTTAATAATCTCAAACCGATGAAATTTTCCTCAACAACTTCGTTGTCGACTTCGTCAAGGGGACTAAACTGCGTAGCTGAGAGAGTTATAGAACATTTCTCAAAAGCAATACGCGGAAACGGTTTAACGGATCTAAGACGTAAAAAAAATGAGTGGGCAGAAACAGTTAAAGATACCGGAGCATCTATCAGCGACGTTGCTAAACTAGAAAAGAAATTAAAATTTCCAATAGCAGCAAAAACACTAACCGGAGAAATTTTGTACAAACCGAAATATACAAAAAATGGAACCCCTATAACAATCACTGACCATAATGCACATGCATGGACTAATGCTGTAACAATATTTCCACGAGACAGAACCGTTAAATTTTACAGCGATTATATATTCGATACTCTCAATGATATTAATAAGAGTGACCCTGTATCTGTTGGTTATTTCAAAGTTCAGATTCGTATTACGATCAATTTGTAAGGCCTAACGGAGAAATTTATCGTGCAGAATCTCTCAACGAAAAAAGGAAGAATCTTGCATTGAAATATAATTCTGATGATGTTGAAGTTGAACGATTAATGAATAATTGTTTTACAGTTCCCTCGGTTGCTGCTCACTTTGCTCAGGAGAAAAATTCATGGAAACCGACACGATTAGAATTTCTTGAAGACATCCAGCACAGTTGTGTAGAATACGGACACGGCGGATTATGGAATACCAAATATGATTATAGCGATATTATATCGGTGGATATGGTAGCGTGTTATTCTGGGAGTTTTCTTGGATACGGAGACTGTTCTGAATATTTCAAAAGATTCAGACATCCCACACATGAAATGAGAAGAGTTGCGATAAACGGACTCTTACCAAATTTTGACCTAACCGGATTTGCTTGTATAGAGTCATTCGAGTTTGCAAAAAAATCTGATCCGATTATTTATGTTTGGTTTGGAAAACATTTCTCAGAAAAATATTGGGTTCCAATAGTACTATTACGATATATGCTTGATACTGGAATCTTAGTGTCGTTGAGCGTAAGTGAAGCCATTATATCGTATCTTCCGCAGAAACAAGTTTGGTTACTACAACAAAAGAAATATTCCCTGACAGAGTCGGGTGATGAAAATCCTGATATGATTGATTATGAAAATAAAGTTGCAAAAGATCTTGGTAAGAAAATAATTGGTAAGTTTACTGAAGGAGGATCGTATGATCATAAACGAATGTGTACAAGATTAATTATGGATGATGTTGAACTCGATTTTATAATTGCTGATACAACGGAAAAAAATACATTTATGAGTCGGAGTAATGCTTATTTATCAGACGGGTCTAAATTAGGTACAATCGTGAGCTATATTGATGGTGAGTCACCGCAATTTACGCATTTAAGATCTTCTATGTTCGCTTACGTTTCCATAAATTTATTATCGATGATAAATAGATTTCCTCGTTACGCTGTCAGAGTTGCCTCGGATTCATTTGATATAAATACAAAATATTTAGATTTGCTAAAACCGCTACTCGGTAATGACGAATGGGGATCATGGAGAATAAAACAAGAAAATATACTTGATTATTCAGAATCTGCAGACGTTGAAATCAAGGAAATATATTACAGCAATCATAATCAAATATTGAAATCATCGGAACCATCTGTGTTTGATCCTGTGGCCAGACATAAAACTGTTTATCTCAATGGACCTGGAGGTTCTGGAAAAACAACACGTGCCATTGAATTATTTCGCCGTAACGATGTTACGGGTTTGAAGAACTCCGTTGATATGATTGTTCTGACACCTACACATAGACTAGCCAGAGAAATAAATGAACGAGGAGTAAAATCTCAAACTTATCATGGTTTCTTCAGATGGTGCTGGGATACGTGTGTTAGGATAGAATTTTTCAGTAAATTGTATTAAAAACAATTTTTTATTCTTGTAATATAATTGTGTACTATTTCAATAAAGAGTTTGTTTTTCTATGTGAAATCCTATACATCGTATAATACTTAAGTTGGCAGATTTACAACTCTGCAGCAACAGTGCTGGATAAGCAAATTTCTTTCTGCCAAGTATATCACTAACTTTTCACGTGTTCATGGAAAAATGTCTGATGACGTATAGACCCAGACGGTAGTCGGTAAGAAAACGATGAAGCCTCACTTTGAGATTCTGGCGGAACCCAAGAACTAAAACGTATGACTATATATGGCCGCATCTTGAGAGATTGTGTATAAGAAGCCAGGAAAGTGCTGGCAAAATTAGTCTGTTTCGTCAGAACTCAAAGCGGCTTGTATCAATTACAGGTAAACTACCGTCTGCGTACAATTTTCTATATAATATAAGGATTTTTTATGTTAAGATGTTAAAGTAAGAGTTGAGCATAAGATCAGTACATTTGCAACATTGGATTATTTTAATATTTCTTTACTATTCTTTAAAATAATGTATTGGAAAGTTTAATCGTTTGAAGAACTTATATTTACTTGTAATTATATTATTGATTAGTGTAAAAATCGACGTTCGCTACCAAGTTCATACTCAGTAATAACTAATTCAGAAATGAGATACTCTTTAAATAGTAGAGTTTAATATGTTGGTATTTTAGATTAAATTCAGTAAAATATATTTTTACTAACTGATTGCGGTA
>JAECUM010016473.1:0-15656 GCA_016617855.1 Megalonaias nervosa | reverse complement strand
TCTCTCTCTCTCTCTCAGCAAGTAGCCATATTGTCAAATTTTTAGGCAAATATGGTTGTGCGTAACGAGAACTTTGTAGCTTCCTGTCACTGACTATGGAAACATTCAGATCATTGGTAAAGCTTTACCATTAAAAATCAAGAGTTATCTATAGGGTGATTGTAATAGCTTCTTAATTCATTTAAAATTCTGGAATTAGCTGGTGCTGTTCGTCTACTTTACAATAATTATATCAGCCTATAAAAGAGGAGGAGAAGGATAGAAGAGGAGAAGAAAGATTATGTGGAAGTAGAAATTAATTCCAATATTGATAAAATCATTATTACTTCAAGTATTAAATCGTTATTACTTCAACCAAAAAATCATTATGCCGCAAGAGGCATTAAATTTAAGTGACTTTACGTAGTCAATTGGAAACGCAGTCTCTTTACGCAGTCAGTTGCAAATGCAGTCTCTTTACGCAGTAAAATGCAAATACAGTCTTTTTAAAAACAAAGATGAACCTGAATGTGAAAGATATTCTTAGTCAATAAAATGGTAGTGAACCTGTTTCTGGTCAGTCGACAGGGATATGAGATATCTTCGAACATTTATGTTTATTTCCTGATTACTGACACAAGTTATTTTTCGACTGAATGCCTTATTTCATTGCATGTGTAATCGGCTTTGCAAAAACAAAAACGGTTCTATACAATACGTTAAGAAGTCTATATAGAAGGGAATATTGCTGACTGATAAGTCATGGATAACCGGCCTACAAAGAATGTTAAATGCATAACATTCCCAACATAACCAGGAATAATAACAAAAATCCATTTACCACACTCCCGGGGCTTCCCTGTAGCCAGGCCGTTGTCTTGCATTCATGCAAACCTTTAAACTAAGCAAAAAGTACATTATCACTATGTGCTTTTATAATCAGACCGTTTCTAGTTGGATTTATTTAGACATGTGTTTGACGTCAGTTCGGCTTCAACATCGGAATCTCAAGTACCAAAATAGACACCACAGTAATAGATCTGATAACAGAAGTTGGAACTAAATAGTTCAAAATTTAAAACACAGCAAATTTTGGAATGGGAAAATTTTGACATTTTTATGTTAATGCCAGTTAATGATGTTGAAATTTATTCACAAATAAAAAAAATACGCTTTTTTATTCCTCTTAGTGTCAGAGAACGAAATGACATTGATATTAATTGGAAGGATTTGTTTCCAATTATTACATGTGTAAAGAAAGGAATATTACTTCTTTATGGCTTAAAAGGAGAGCCGCAGGTGCTCTACACACGATATCAGACTAAATTATTTACAAAAAAACCTCAATTTTTTTTTTTTTTTTTTTAATTCATCTTAGATTTTGATGTACATATCCAGAGCCTTTAATTCCTTAAGCACGTGTCATTATTCACGAAGGCCTGTGACATATCGTATATGCGTAAAAGTATCAAACTACAGACAGCATAGACCCCGCCTGCCGTTGAATTATGCACCTGTAGATTGGGTTCTATGTTGTTTGTTCAATGGCTACAAGAAGCTGTCCGATTGAATGACGGCAATATTAACAGTTACATAACATCATCTTTAATAATAATAATAATAATAATAATAATAATAATATCAGGAAAATAGTGAACCTTGCTCATTATAATGCTCATATTAGAATCAAGACTGCTACTGATAATCTTTGACTATCATATCTTTTTTGTAAATCATTTAACAAGCGCGATCTTTTTACGGTCAAGATAAATATTAAAGATATTTAGCAAAGGCGAAGATATTCATCAGTCAAACAACGTCCAAAACTAATTATTTCTGTCTTCATCAGTCAAACACTGTCCAAAACTTATTATTTCTAAGTCTTCATCAGTCACTGTCCAAAACTCATTCTCTCCATCTTCAGCAGTCAAACACTGTCCAAAACTCATTAGTTCTGTCTTCATCAGCCAAACACTGTCCAAACTCATTTTTCTGTCTTCATCAGTCAAATACTGTCCAAAACTCATTATTTGTCTTCATCAGTCAAACACTGTCCAAAATTCATTATTTCTGTCTTCATCAGTCAAACATCGTCCAAAATTCATTATTTCTACGTCTTCATCAGTCAAACACTGTCCAGCACAATATTTCTAAATCTTCATCAGTCACTGTCCAAAACTCATTATTTCTGTCTTCATCAGTCAAACACTGTCCAAACTCATTTTTTCGGTCTTCATCAGTCAAACACTGTCCAACACTGTTCATTTTTTTTAAAGTCGGTAACACTCGGAGATGTTTCAAAGCTTTCAAGTTTCATTTTTCGTATACAAATATTCCTGATACTTCGTATGTGCAACATGATTTTAAAAGAAACACGAATAAATAAATAAGCGGGTCTATATGCTAGAACAATATTTGTCAGCTGGGAAGCTCAACTGAAAATAGAGCACATTTAGTCATCAGACAAAATGGCTCATAGACTAAGTTTGCACTGTGTCGTTAACATTTGCAAAAACAGGCAAACATTGAACGGTTAGATATGAGACAAATTAATAAGAATGGTAAATTAACCACGCTGAATGCATCCTATATAAAACCGTTAAGGTTTTATAGCTATCAGTAATAAAAAGTAAATAACAAGTAAAACATCTCAAGAAAGTGAATTCAAGTTATTGAATAGCTAGATCAAGGAATTCCAACCCTTTACACAAAAAAGCAAATCATCTGGTATTCTACGTTGAATATTAAGTTCAATTACATTCAATAAAATAATCGATTTTGTCTGTCTTTTCAATTTATTTTATATTCAGGCCGATTCCGGCTAGTTTGACAAATTGAATCTTTGGCATCAGTTGTGCTTGAATTGCAACTGGCAGTTATTACAGCGTTTTTAAATCTGTCTTTTTACAATTTTCATCTATGTCATTTGTGAGTGATTTAATAATTTATAACTAATAATATAAGAATGATGATAATACACGAAATGATTCGTGTAATGGTTTTCGAAACAATCTGGATAAATCTGAACCCCCAGAAGAGTATAAGATGGAACTTTAGGGACAATGTGAACATAACATTACCCTGCTATATTGAGATGTATTGGTCAACTGTTTTTGTCTAAAAACTGATTCATAGATTGTTGCTTCTTGACACGATCAGTATGTCTGGTTAGAAATGGTAACAATATAACAAGTTGGTTCTGTTTTGGCTGGAACAGGTGGATTCTAACTGAAATGAATATTACATCGTAGGTTTGTGATGTGTGGGTCTGTCTGGTTAGAAATGGTAACAATATAAGAAGTTTCTACACATTGTTAAAAGCAAGGACTCAAGCATATTTGTCGGGCGCTGATAACAGCATTTTGGTTCCGATATGTTAACCCTATCTACACCTTTGTCCTAGCGATTTATAAATTGGATTTCATGAGTTGCCTCCCTTAGTACATAATGCCAACTAACCAATAGCGTATAACTGCGATGCATTGTACATCGGCCGAAAATAGTGGAGGCAATTGACTTAAAAAGGATACTTTCTAAATTTAACATCCACAGCTTGACTACGTATCAAAGAGAAGCCATTACAAGTGTATTTGTGTGAAAGCTATTTGTACAAACACGGACCGGCAGTGGAAAATCGCTTATTGATGGGTCCATTCATGGTGTGTGCTCCCTTTGTCTCGAACATGTAGGAACAGTGTTCAAGTTAGAACAACTTAATTTTGACTGGCTGAGGTGGCTTGCTGTCGCACCCAATGAAATTCACAGACCCGAAGCACAGAAATATCTGCATGATCCGTCAATGTGTACATAGGATTAGCATCTCAGAACCTTGGCTATAGAAGATGCGATACCAGAGGACGAACAGCAAGAGGGAAGGTTCTCTACCTACCTGTGAATATTCGTTTATGCACGCCGCCTTATAGGTATTCGTTCGTGTGTGTGTGTGTGTGTGTGTGTGTGTGTGTGTGTGTGTGTGTGTGTGTGTGTGTGTGTGTGTGTGTGTGTGTGTGAGAGAGAGAGAGAGAGAGAGAGAGAGAGGACATAATGTGTCTTGCACAGCTATAACTTGAGAATTTACATATCAGTCATCGATTTTTAAAAATCAATGATTTAGAACAATCGTTAGACATGGTCTGCGTGATACTATGAAATTCTTCTCAAAGTGCGGCCTTCCCATGTTGCAACCCGACTGGACGTGCCAACGCCAGCCATTCATAGAGGGTGTGACTTCTGATCTTTTATCTGCCAATTACAACATTGTTTCTTTACAATGTCACTGTAATATACACTGACAGTCACAAAATT
Source organism: Megalonaias nervosa (assembly GCA_016617855.1). Lineage (NCBI taxonomy): Eukaryota > Metazoa > Mollusca > Bivalvia > Unionida > Unionidae > Megalonaias > Megalonaias nervosa. The sequence goes on along the minus strand of JAECUM010016473.1, from coordinate 11,372 downwards.
AATCACGTCTGTATGCTTTTATTACTGGTAACTCTTATTTTTAAATACCATGATATTAACGGAAGAAAATATGGTGCAGTGTTAGGTTTAGGGCCACTGTGATATACGTTGTTTTCCTCGTGTGCTTTTGTGTGCACATGAACTTGATTGCTTCAAGAGTAAACCTTTGAATGATCATAAAGATGACATCAGCATTAAAACCAAGACATTCGGAATATAACACTCTACTGTTTCGTATGCGCGGATGTTATTCAATAAGACTTTATATTAGTAAGCGTGAGTGCTGGTCAATAGGTTTAGATGTTGATCTGTACAAGTCGGTACTGGTCAGTCAGATGGTGTGTTAGTGTTTAAAATGCATGTTAAACCTATAAACATTTTTAACATTACATTGTCCTTATAGAGGTCCATAATGTTGATCATATGCACTAATATTACATTCCCCTTGTCCGTATAGAGTAGAGTCCCATTTCTAAATGGCGGACGTAATGTTAATTCCCATTGTCCATAGAGGCCCATTTTTTTCAATCTTTGCTAGTCTTTACATCCTCGTACCTCATATCGACTTGTAGATGTGGGTGCTGATCAATAAATGTTGCTGCAAGTCATTATTACTGTGTTTTAGCAAGAGTGCTAGTTAATAAATCTGCATTGGCTAGCATGCGCCAGTGCTGATCAGCAGATGTGGATGTTGGTCAGTAAGACCTTTTATTGTTTATAATGCTGGATGCCTGTCAGTTGATAGGGGTGATTGTCAGTAAGTGTACGTGCTGGTCAGAAGCTATGGGTATTGATCAGTATATGTGGGTGCTGGTTAGTCAGACGGTGTGTAAGTCATTAAAAGTATATTTTAAATCTATAGGCATTTTAACTTAGCCGTACAATGGCCCACAATGTTAATCCAATGGCCATTTTTGGCATAAATTATCCATATAGAGGTCAATTACGTTAATGCTATGGAATAATATTAAATTCTCCTTGTCGGTATAGAGGTCCAGTTCAAATGGCTGATATAATATTAATTCCTAATGTTGGTATATTGTTCCCAATTCTACTGCTAAACTTACCATTCTGATACAAAATTAGACTCAAGTCGGAAACTTTATGAACAATTTCTATAGCTTCAATTTTGTAATATCAGTTTTCACTCGACTTTTATCACCATCTCCTAAATCTACATTATTTGTTTTCTCAGAATTAACTTTTAAATTCCATTTGTCACGTAAAGTATTCAACATCTCTTGCAAATCCCCATCATTGACAGAAAAAATAATGATGTCATCAGTGTACATCATAAAAAAAGTGGAAGTTTGGTATTGGTAATAAGTTCTTCCTCAAATTATTCACATGCATTTTAAAAAAAAAAATCCCCAGAAGCCTCGCCTTGTGACAATGCAGCGTTATTATGAAACTAATGTAATACTTTATAATTTCATCTCAGACGTAATTTTAATTTCTTAGACAAATACTACTAACACTAACTAGTATGCACTTTTGCACAATTTTACTCCACCATTTTGACATGTCAATCATATTAAGCGCATTTGTACATTCAGTAAGGCAACAATATAATATTTTCCTTTCATTCAATGCCTTTGTGAAAAGCATGTAAGTAGCATATAGAATGATTTTTCCTTTGTGCATCAGTACAAATAACATGCTCACTTTCTATTTTCATTGATTGCAGGTAACATTTATCAATAATGAAATTCCTCTATAATTATAGCATTATCAAGGCTGTACCTTTAATGTACAGGTATGTTGATATTTTGTGAGTATTGATTAAGAACGTTTCGCAGCAATTCAATATTTAGTATTTATTTGAAATTATTTAAAAATGGCGCACTTTGTCACGACTTTTATAAATTGGATAAAGCAGCTGAGAGTTAATCAGATGTGATCAAATTATCTAATTCTGGATAAGTATCGTTGAAACGAGAATTTACAATTTGATCCATAAAGACATCATGTTATGATAGAGATTTGAAGTATTCCTAAAAGTCATCACATAAAAGATAAATTAGAAGAAAAATCTACCCTTTCTATTTATACAATAGAAATACTTAGATTATTTTTCTTCAAAATATCCACTATATTCCCATTTTTTTATTTGCAAATTTGTTTCAGCCTCTCTTCTATTTTTTTTTTTTGTCTTGCTTAGCTATAATAGGTTTGGCGCAATTTAAATGGAAACAAATTAAATTGATTTTTAAATGGAAACAAATTAAATTGATTTTTAAATGGAAACAAATTAAATTGATTTTTAAATGGAAACAAATTAAATTGATTTTCCACTCTGGTGTAACAAATCTTTGAACTGATATTTACCCTTAGTGGTTGTTTTGAAGCAGAATGGTAAAGTTGTATTCTAAGGAATAGATCTTTCTACACTATCGTTAACTGACTGAACAGAGGTTTCAATGTCACTGACAATTTATCTTAATTTATCTATATTATCTGTGACAGCCTCATTGAAAACGATGGAACATCTTTAGTCCCATATTTATAACCCGAGAGTGCATATTATCATTTACATTTGTTTTATCTTACGTATCTGTAATTTGAAAAACGCACTTATGATGTAGTTGAGATTAGCATAATCATCTATACTCATCGCTTTTGCTCGTAAGCGTAATGAATTTGTAACACATTTAGTAGTATCATACTGGGCGTTTTGTGTTTCTTGGCATGATTATTGCCCTTGCACCCGTCCTCGCCTCTAAACACTTGACAATTTAGCCAATAACTGAATGTTGCCTTTTCATCACTTTATATTTTGTCCACGGAGGTGCAAACACCTTAAATACACATGACGTGATTGAGTGAGCCAGTCATGAGGGGGATAGAATCTCGATGTGCCCCGAAGGGTTTTCAAAAAGTATGCAAAACACCAGTCTTTGATACTACGTCGATTTGGTACCGATCGATACTATCCAGGTAACTAACAATTCAGCAGCTGTTTCGATCGATCAACCAGTTCTTTTCGTGAATTTTTTTTTTTTTTTTTTTTTTTGTTTCTTTTTTTAAAATACTTTTTCTGTCGATAAAGTCGCACTATTTACATTTCCAGCTATAGTGCCATCTACTTGCTTTAGCGCCATTTTACCTAAAAACACACCGATTACGCCAGAACTTCCTACACCTACTGATCATTCTTGCCTGAAACATGTTACCCCAATAAGTGCGTCCTTGTTTCATTTCAGTCGACCAGGTTTGTATTTTGCTGCTAGCCGAGTCAATGTTGGCTTAACATAAGTAAGAGGGAATTAACTGCATTGGATCCATTGGTGAATGCCACCTCATCGTTGTAGAAACAATCCAGGAGAGGTTTTACATCCGCTACTGCAGTTAACACTTGGGCGTTTTCACGTGCACGCTATCGACATTTACATCCGCTGCCAATTGGTCTAACACTCCGTCGGTAGATTCCGCAACTTCATCATCGCGGTCAGCTTCCATTACTTATATGTACAGAAAAAATCTAATCTAAAAGACAAACACCAAGTACGCGTCAGGAAAAACGTTGAGTCCTTCGAACTAAATTTCATCTCCGGCAACAAACGACACTGATATTGTATATATGAACGATTCTTGAATAGTATCGTGTTTAGTGTTACGCGTTACTGATGACTCTCCACTCAGGATATTATTTATTATTATTGTCATTGTAACCCACCTGTACTAAAACTGGCCATGCTGATTACACATGATCCAGACTCGAGTACATCTAAGATGTAAAGTTTAGGTGAATCGAAGCCATCACCGACAGAACTGAAAATAAGTCGGGCATTTGCCATACCAGTTTTTTCTTCCTTTCCTTTGCTAGTTAATATGCCCGTAACCCTCTGAAGTTACTACACGTGGTGGTGCGGGCACGTGTGCGATCTCTTCTTGCTCATATTGTTTTCTTGCAATACTATCATCATCAATATAGTTTTTGATAAACGCAACCGGCAGGAAAGAGTCTTTAATTCCACCGTTGTCGGTGAACTCAACCAGAATTTTTTACTACAAATTCGCCTTTCAATTTGACAATAATATCTTGACTGTCCACCTTAGATGTTTTAATTTGACTAGTTTGATCTTCAAAAATCACAACTCACCTGGATCGACACTGTAACGTTGCTCCTCTTGGTAAAGAGGGGTGGTTAATTAGATTTGGCTGTCGTTATCTAGAGGATGACATCCCTCGATTTTATTGCCCGGTGTGAGTGGATAGGTAGAACATCAACAGAGAACTGAGCAAAACTATTGAGAAGAAATAATACAATACATTTCCAGTTAATTTTCTGGAGTGTGACCCCACAATTGTTTTTGATTGCGGTTCTTTTTGGTTTTTGCAAGATGGTTTTCAGTAAGGTTGAACCCTCACTTCGTGATAAAAATACATAACACGTTTAAATTTTAATTCTACGAATATTCGACTGGTGCATCGATCGGTCTCATTCGGCCACCATCACCTGCCAACAACAGTGTCTTGTAAGAAAGTATCACAGCATAACACCGATAACCTCCACTAGCTTCACCGACACGTGCATGAAAATACATGTTACCGACGGACTGTCTGAGCAACACCAGATGTTCCAGTGAGAAGTAATAAATCGGGCGCAACGTACTAAAGTTTTCTTTGAAAATTTGCAGATCCGCGTCAACGTTTTGATGCCCGTCCATGTACGACCATATATTTTGATATGTACGTGCAATATGAGGAGTGGCTAAGCCGAATTTCTTCCGAAGATACCTGATGGCCGTTTAACCGCAAAGGGACCTCGCTCACTTCTAAGTTGTCAAATATCATTTTAATTTGTGTCTGGTCGATATTTCGCTCTGTAAGATGAAACGCCATAAACATGTTTTGGTGCAGTAACGCCATGCTGTGTACTTATTTGCCAAGTAAACTGTCCTGCAATAGCAGCTGGTGGGTGGGTGTCTGTGGTATGTACAAGAAACGGCAAAAATTGACGTTGCTCCCGACTGCATAAATAAAAACAAGCGTGCTTCTGTACTCAGTCAAAGGGATAACAGAGGCGTCCACAATATTAACATTTCTAATACAATTTTGCTAGTAGCAGCAAATGCATCACGCCAAATTGCATCGTTGGAGTAGGTTTGCGAAACAAAGTGACTGTGTTGGGCTCCAAAAATTACCTTGTGAACATCTCAACAAAAATCCTAAGATGTGACTGAGGTAAATTGCAAACGAAAATATTCACGAAACACTAATGAGTTGTGATCGACGCTGAGCAAATCCAATTTTGAAATCAGGATTAGGAAACAATAATGCTTCTACATCCGAGGCCACGTATCTGGCGAGCCCTAGAAATATCGTGGCCGCGTCAACATTGTCCATAATTGGTTGGATTTCCTTTTCATGGATGGAACAACGTGCATTCATTGTTAAACAACGCCATAATTCCGTTGTTATGAATATCGCCCACAGGTATTTGCATCATAATTAGCATTGTTCTCGCGTACCAGTTTTCCCTCAACTCCCAAGAATGCCTCACGTGGAAGTAATAACATAGAAAGTCTGGTACTTGCAATTCTATCTCTAATTGATTGGGTTCCTTGGCTGGATATTAACAATACTGAAAATGTCTCACTAACACAATTGTTCCCATGTCAAATGTTGCATAAAATACATCTTTGAGCTATAGATTATTGACTTTCTGTAATAACTCTACGTTACGGCTTTACCACTCACGTGCAATCGCTGAATTTGACAATCGCTAGTGAACGACTTCGTTAATGATTTTTCTAACTGTAGGCGGCATTGATTCTGTCGACAGTAACGTAACTTTTTTATTGATTGTTTCTAGTGTTATTAATCACCAAAATCGATCTCGAAGCTACTAAACTGCTTGCGAGCCAAGTTGTTTTAATCGATCCACAACGGCGCTTTTAATCCTATCCACAACTCGCATTGGAACTGACTTAGCAATAGGTGCAGCGCACGACAATGAGGCTGTGAGAGTTTTTGGTGCATTCGTTAGTAGTCCACGAACAACTGTTCCGTAATATGTCATGTACACAGGTTTTCTCGCATTGACTACATGAATGGGTTTCACACGTCCACTCAGGACTGTCATTGTTATTGTTAGTAAATGTCAAGTTCATCTCTAACCTACAATATTTCACCTCGCAGATCAACAACGTGCCCACCGTGATCTACAAGGGAAAAACGAATATATGTCAAGTGCATAATCGATATCAGATGACTTGGATCCACAGTTGGTGAAAACCCAAACAGTAACTACTCCTGAAAAACCACGCCTGTCGTTTGGGACCTTCTTTCATAACTAGCACTGATGGCGTCACAGGCTAAATTGAACTGTGTCCTTGAGTTAATTTTCTAAATGTCAGGCCGATATGATATCCAGTCTCTAAAGGTCCTGCATGCAAAATGTACATACTTTCAGGAAGATCTTTGAGCCAACCAAGAATGGTTCTCAAAGACGACTGTCCAATGTTAACCAGTTATTGTGGAGATTCAATGGCGATAACGGAGATGAGTGTGGGATCATGTTCACATATATAAATTTTGGAGTCCATACAAGTCAACACTGAACTTCTTCGTCGGACCTCATCATTGACCGAGGTAATATCGTACGCGCCTGTAGGAAGTTCTACAATATCCCAAACTGACTCACGATCCGATGAAAACACAACTGTGTTATTTGCGGGCAGACCACCAAACAGTTCTTATGGAATATTAGGCCAACTGTAGTACACTCACAACGATGCTAGTGCAATCTCAAGTGTGCTTGATTCCCCAGCAGTCACAGGTACAGAAAAAATCACATTGAATTCTGGATTTATAGATTAGATTGTGATCATCGAGGAAATGATCAGGGCTGCACTTACAACCACCTGCTGCAATGATGCATAAATTTCACGTAAAACACGAAGTGTTTCCATACGTACGAAGTGTTTCAATTGTTTAAGAACTCATTATCGGTATGGTATATATCGTAATATCTTCAACATGTTCATGCATCAACGTACGATATGCGTCTCTGTCCATAAAATCATTGGTGTGCAATCGCTGACATGTTGATGTAGCTTCATTAATGACTTCGGGTGCACTGTTGCCCGCAGGAACTGATCCCATGAGTATTTCCAACTAATCAGCAAGATCGTTATAGTCACACAGTCCAACAAGGCCTTTTCCTTCTTTTAGTAGCTTCTCCATCCACTCTTGCATTTTCTTTCTATCCATTCAGATTTTTCTTCCGGTACTGCACGTCCTTGTCGCTCCAACCTCAACTATGGCTGTATCCTATCCTCATAGTTTGTTCTTCTGCCAGTGAAGGCGAAGTTGGTATACGTGTTGGGTGTTGCTGACACCACCTATTTTGTTCTTCTTCGTTCAGTGAGGGTGCAAAGGGACTTTTTCGGGTCGTTCTGTTTAACTCTTCTTTTAGCAGGTATGGTTAGACCGTTTCCCATTTTTGGTGGAGGAGGCACAGATACAGCACGTGTTTGTTGGTTCCACCTACAATATGGACTTATTCTCTTATCCACTGTTGTTCTTCTTCTGGTGTGCTAAATTGCGGTTTAGATTGTTGTGCTATTCATCTTCTTAATTCCTCTTGTTCTTTCTGAAATTTAAACTCTCTCTGTCTCTCTGTCTCTCTGTCTCTCTCTCTCTCTCTCTCTCTCTCTCTCATACATTGTATACCTTCATATGTTATATATTCAACGTCAGGATCATCAGGAGGTTGCTGTGGTTGCATCACTGGTTGAGTTGTGTACAGTGCCAAATATTTTCTCCATAACGCATCAAATTTTGAAATATCTTCACAATTTTATGCATTAAGCATTTCAACAAAATGTTCCCACTGAGTACCGACATCTTGTTTATTTCCAGTAAACGCCCTGAATACCATTTTAGGCCATTCGATATCCGTGTGTTTAGGGTTTGTTTTTTTTATGGCATTTTTAACATGTACTTTTGCTAGTCGAGGGTTCTCCCAAGAGTGAAACTGTGACTTGCATTTAGGTGGCACGTCTTGTATTTTGTCAAATGCCTTTCTTACATCCTCATCAAGTTCACCAGTGAGTTTGGCTAGTGCACCAGAGGCTTCTAAAATTTCAGCAAGCTCTTCTTTTACTTCCTTTATTGCGTCTGGTAAACTTGTAATCGTCTCTGCAGTAGCACCTGTGGCTTTATTGATAACCTTGGTACGTTCGGCTCTCTTACCAAATGGACTAAGGGCTGCTTCTGTTCCCTTGAGCACTGCCACGTGTTGTGCAGCTGCTCAGGTTGCCTTTTCAATATCCTCAGAACGTTAGGCAATTTCTTTTGTAGGTTTAATCAGTGGAGCAAATGTTTGTTCAAACCCAGCTCTGAGATCTTCTCCTGTAGTTTGTCGCAACTGTAACATATCTTTGACACTTTTTGCTGCCTTCTATTACATTTTGAATTAATTCTTTCTGTTCTTGAGCGATTTCACGGAGTCGCTATTCATACCCCCATACACTTCTATGACATCACTGCCGGGCGTTTTTTATATGATTGGGGGTTTTAATTGTTAAAATGACGCATTCAGACCAGCTTGATATTTACCTCCGCGATTGGAAGTTTCACTCATATCATTGGTGAGAAAACTATACGGGTTCCAAGTGATCCGCACAAATATGTCACGAAATTTATCCCACGTGTGGTCGGCTGCACACCAAATCCAATGAATATTTCCAAGACCATGCTCGTTAATACTACAAAATATCATTAGCATGTTACATTTGTCACGGATCACTTTTGGCACGCATCGTTGAGTCAAATTTGTGCCGCCTTCGTGCAAATATTTCTGCAGGATTGACTTAAGTTGACTGATTTTCAAGCAAAGTTGACTGATTTTCAAGCATCACATTGAAGTACACAACAAGATTGTTTTTATTTGAATCAAAATCGTCAATATTAAGGGCTTTGTCAATGGTAGAAAAGAAATCAATGGAAGTGGTGTTACCACTTCTCAACGATCTCTTGTTACTCAACGTTTTTGAACATCTTTTAAACATCATACCACTGCTATCAACCGATAGTGCAATCACGTACAACTGATCCCAGGTTAATCGTCGTATAACCGTATTCAACAACAGTTCAATTTTACCTGATCCAACATGACCAATGATTAACGCAAGAAATGAATTTGGAAACACGGTTCCATCACCATGCTTGGACGGTTTAGATGTAGATTCTGCGGAGAAATCAATGATGACAAAATTATTCTTTATTCCCAGGGCATCTGTGAATTTTCTATTGCGCGACGCCATTGAATAATACAGTACTTTATATTAATACGATCGTGTCTTCTTATTGTGTGCGATGTACCACGCACCAGAAATCCAACTCGAGTTCAAACATGTAATGGACGCGCTGCGATTACTGGAACTTAAGCAAAGACGTTCACTTTCATCTGGAAAGCCGTGGACAAAATATAAAGTGATGAACAGGCAACGCTTACTTACGGATTAAATTGTTGGGGGGGGGGAGAAGAAATGAAGACGGGTGGAAGGGGCCATAAAGGTGACAAAGAGGTGAAACGCCCACTCTGTTACTACTACTATTATTACCAAAGAAACACAGTGTTCCACATTTTATCCAATTATCTTTCATCACATAGTTGTTTCCATCTTCCTGAATTGTGTCTCTTTATCGGAACAGTACTGTTTAAATCCACTGTCTGCGTTTCATATGTTAACACTAAATGGTTTGAACGAGTTTCTATACGAAATATTCATGAAATAGACTCACATTCAGCACTATAGCATAGAGGATATTGTCTTATGGCTCCTACATATAGAATGATCAATTATTGTAAATATAATGGGGCATCACCATTAATAATAGTTAAAGTGTTCGTTACGTTTTGTTTCCGTTTTTTTTTGGGGGGGGGAGGGAGAGAGAAGCCGGTCTCTGAATATAAAGACTCTATACCGGCATAACAAACTATAGCAGTGAATCTGTACCTCTAATTGTACTATTTTTAATTTAATTGAGTCTTCTTAACCACAAATATCCCAAGCTATACTGACATATTCTAATATAAGTCTAATAAATGTCAAATATAATTGTGATGTGGTCATCTTACAAAGCATAAGCTTTATTCCTCATAGTAAAACTTGCTTTTCATCTTCTATTTAATTATGCTATCCATGTGTTCCTTCCAGTGGAGGTTATTCATACTTGTGAGACTACAGTGCTTATACGAGTTCAAGAAAGTTTCATTTCTTTTTATCGAACAAGAGTTACAGTAGTTATATATTCAGCCTATTTGCGAACATCATTAATTATGTTTTTATGGTATTACATTTCATAAGTAACTGTTTAGAGTGATCATTCAGTTTCTCCAAGTCAGTTACATTTTTATTTCTGAGGAGTGAGGGTATGAACAGAATCAGAATAATCCTCTGGAAAAAATATAAGAGTTCATAGCTTTATAAGTATCATTAATATAAATAAGGGAAAAGCAATGGTCCCAAGACTGACACTTGAGATACACGATAGAACAGGCGTGATTAATTATAAGTTTTAGCTCACAATTAGACTGAAAGCTCTTAAACTAGTCAAGCAAATAATTGCTTATTCCATTTCTTCTTTGAATAGAAGCATTAATGCGACATTCTATCAGTTGCCTAAGAAAGATCACAAACACCATGCAACTAATTTCAATCCTTCTCGCCACAAGCATACACTATCATTTATTTATATTAATTCAAAGGCTGAGGAATTGCATGGTACGAAGCTTGATTTGGTACTCGAAGAAAATATTTGTATGAAAGAAGCTGTAGACATATATGAATTCCGTTCAAATAGTTTTCCAATACATCAAGGGTAAAAAAAGAATGGGTCTATAATTGAACACTATATCCTTATCGCCGTTTTAAACACAGCATAATATGACCTAGTTTCAGTGAACATGAAAAAACATTTCATTATAAGGCAGAGTGCATCACATATGACGCAACAGAAATGTCGGATGATCCGGTTGTGGCTCTGTCATGTGAACAAAACGTACATCGGATTAAAGTTCTCATTGCGTCGAATTACTTCTGAGGTTTCTTTATCGACTTTATTTGTCTCCATTAAATATTCTTTTGTAACTTACTATAAAATTGTTGATTGGCCTTTTGTTTCATATTGTTCACTTTGTTCCTGATTTGCTTGTATTTATTCAAGTTTATAGGGTTCAAATACTAACTGTATTTTCATGCATTCAAGCCCGTTTCTAACTCGTATCTTTAATAGCCGAGTCGCACCATATTGTATCATATAACTAATTATAAGTCTCTTATTTCACACACACACACACACACACACACACACACACACACATTGGCAAAAGATAAAAGTGGTTACTTATTGCCAG
>JAECUM010016472.1:0-17686 GCA_016617855.1 Megalonaias nervosa | reverse complement strand
ATATATATATATATATATATATATATACACACATACATACAATAATATTTATCTAAGTCCTAAGGCAAATAGCAAATTTTACCTGTCTAAAATTGTTGGTAAAGTTCTTTGATGAGGTTGCTGTAAAGTCATCACTTATGATGGCTCGTTTCAGGTAACCTTGCTTGATAATGTTTTCCATACTTCTAGTACTTGCTCTCTCAGATATTGGTCTTTGTTGAAGAGGTGATTCTCATTACAAACCACCTGAAATATAATATTATTCACCTTGATATATGACATGTGTACTTTTGTTACCATCAAAGAATAGTAAACTATAACTTTTCATTTATTATTATGAAAATTGATCTGTCAAATAATGTCTTTCTTCTCACTGTACAACCTATCCCAGCTAAAAAAAACACCATAATCTGTCAAATGATGTTATTCTTCTCACTGTACAACCTATCCCAGCTAAAAAAAACACCATAATCTGTCAAATAATGTCATTCTTCTCACTGTACAACCTATCCCATCTAAAAAACACCATAATCTGTCAAATAATGTCATTCTTCTCACTGTACAACCTATCCCAGCTAAAAAACACCATAATCTGTCAAATAATGTCATTCTTCTCACTGTACAACCTATCCCAGCTAAAAAAACACCATAATCTGTCAAATAATGTCATTCTTCTCACTGTACAACCTATCCCAGCTAAAAAACACCATAATCTGTCAAATGTCATTCTTCTCACTGTACAACCTATCCCAGCTAAAAAAAACACCATAATCTGTCAAATGATAAGTCTATGCAAGACGAGCTTATCCACCCTTTAGCATCTTCCCCAAGATCTGAAATGGGTATAGCAATCATCCTTCCAAAAAGGGGCACTTTAAACTAAAAAAATGGGGCACTATAAAAGTGTATCATTATCAAATGGGTGCATTATTTCACTGTGAATAATTATTATTATTACTATTATTATTATTATTATTATTATTATTATTATTATTATTATTATTAATGTTGTTGCAAAGTGAGTAAATTATGGGAGTAGCCAACTTGTAACATTTTTAAAAAATCCTTTTTCATGTTTATTCCAAACAAATTGCAAAAGTAAAATCCTTGACATGGTCTTTCTCAGTATTAATTTTCTTCATCTTGCATCGACAAAAGATACATATGGCAGTAATGCTCTGAAAGGAAATTAAATGCATCTTAAGTTACATACATAATTTTAAAATTTTGACAACAGTAATAATAATAATTGCTGTGAATATAGTGTTATGTACATTTATATTGTGTGGTTGATTTTGTCCATGACTGATGGTAGAGTTTTTGCCTACCTGACTTTTGTAATATTTTATTAGATACTTACTAAACTTTGAGTTCAAGACCTAACCTTGTTTACAAGCTTAGAAAGTTCTGGAAGAAAACTTGTTTACAATTTGATGGAATTTTCCACTGGAAATTTGTTGGTTTTTTTACCTTAGAGAAATACATTGTATTGCAGGTAAAGTGAAATATGTATACAGTATATACTCTGTAGACAAATATTCATTCCTGTTTCATATTAGTCTTTGGGAATCTATGACTAGAGTTATAGCTGTGTTCAGATATAATTTGAGAGAGATCTTTTATTTAAGCTATTCATTTGAATTACAGAGTGCTCATTGACTTTTTTGATGAAAACATTACTTTGGGATTATTAAGGACTCTTTCAAAGGCATAATGGATTTTATCATTGTGATATATCAAGACATTCAAAACTACTGGAATTCATTTAAAACAATTTACACTTCTGGATTTGTGATAACAGATTTAAAACTATTTGGGACTGAATTCACAATACTGTAAGTTCCTCTTACATTTTCACTTTGTAACTTAGGGAAATAAAATTTTTGTTGAATTTTACTCAAATTGTTGGTTTCACTTCCTTTCTGTTGAAAAGATTAAGGCCATGAAGTCGTACAAATCGTATCCACTCAACTGCATGTCAAAGTGTTATCCAGTCAGTGTACATGCTGCCCCGAGCAGTTCAGTTTCAATAAACAAAGACTGCCCTATATACATCATCACATGGTATCAACTTGCAGTAGTCTGCTACACAATGAATAAAATACATTTTGGGTACAGGTGTGTGCCACTTGTGATCATTAAAAAAATGCTAATAATCAAGTTGTGTAAATAAGTGACTGTTTAGAGTCACAAGAAACAAAATGGCACATTTTGTAATCCAAAAATAGGGCAAGTTATTGGCTAAGAAGGAGTGGCACTAGGTAAAGAAAAGCCCAATGAAAGAAAATATGACCATGTGAAAGAAAAGAATAGGATGGGGTGGACCCTTTGTAAATGTCCTGGGAGAAACACTACCCATTCTTACAAATATTTCTTTAAGAAAGCATTTCTTCTAATGATAATTAAGATCACCCACTACCAATTTTGTGTGTTGGGGGAAATTAATTTAATTGATATAAATACTTACCTGCATAGCTTACTCTTTCTTGTATGGAAATTACCTTGAACTGTATGATGAGAATTCAAGGACATAGAATACTTGTGTGACATCAATGCAGGTGGAAGGAAGGAATCTGACAATAGCAACAGGTGTATACTGCATTATTAAAATTAGTTCCACACACACCCTCTCCAAAAACTACATTTTAATATCAATAATACTTTACCTGTTGCTACTGCATAGCTTAATTTGCCAGTTCAGTGGGAGGCTGATGATCCCCAAAACTGGACAGGAAAAACAACTGATACCCAACCTTATGGTGTGCGTGTCCACTACAGTAAGATGGTATCCACTTGGGCTATTTTTTTGTGCCATGACAATGGGCCCTTCAGAAAGAATGCTTTCACTTTGGTGTGCCATGAGATGGAAGGAACAGACAGTATTGTGAGATTGCCAAATACAGTATGGTTTTCATCGTATCCACCAAAGACAAATGAATTAAATAGGCTAATGAGATAGCAGGCTCAAACCTCATGGGCTTCAATCTTCAAGAATGAAAGGTTCCTCTCAAAAAGACTCTGATAAGCTGTCTTGAATACTGTAGCTATCAACACAGAAATAGTGGAACTGAAGCTTCAATTGAGTCCTTCTGAGTACTGCTTCTCCTTTAGAGGCTGCCAAATCATAACGCTCTAACTGGACATAAAAGTTGATCTTGATCATCCCCAGAACAGATACAATAAAGATTATGAATGTGTATAGGAAGTGATGTACTGAAGGAACTGGTCTTTTTCTAACAAACCTGGTTAGCAATGGAGAGAAACCAATCCCACAGACACCAAGTTACCAGCAACACTGGTCCCTCACATCTGCTTCTGGCCCATCAGATCTGGCCAAGAAGCAAGGTCCTTCAACAAAGTAATTCAAAGCCAGGCAGTCTTAGTCTAAAACATGGCCCCCAATTCTAGCAGACCCCTCAACAGATGTGCTCTGGCAGGGCTCACCCGAGGTACAAGTGAGGAAGTTTATGGACCCTTCTCCCTTTCCTAAGGATGAGATAGGGCAGCCCTAAGAACTCACTCCCTCTCCTGCAGTTTGTCCCATAGGTGCCACACCATCCCTCTTTTCTGAGGTTTAATAAGTCATAATGGGTGATGGGTAGGTCCTATCAATCTGGATCTGGCTTCCTCCTCTGGTAAAAACTCCCACGTGGGTCCACCATTGGAATCTGGTGCAATTAAAGGAAGAAGTGCATTCCCTTCTGCAGAAGGGTGCAGTAGAGATGGTGCTGAATATTCAATCTCTGACTTTCTACTCCCAGATTTCCGTGGTTCCCCTGAAGGGTGGAAATTTCTGTCTAATTATTGATCCTCAATGGCTGGTAGAAGTCCCTCCAATGAGATATGGCTGACTCTTGGTCCATATTGACCAGACACTGCCTTTTACCCAACCAGGAGAAATCAGAGCTGGTTCCATCTCAATATTTTGTATACATGGACACAAATTTCCTTAAACTAAGAATCTGTCCATGTCCAGCAGAACAGAGCAGACAAAATGGGCTCAGCAATGAATACCTTATTTCCTCCACTGGAAGAATCACAGTGGGTTTTATTCATCTTTGAAAGAGCTGTAATGAATCCTACCCTGAGAACACCGGACTCAGAATAGGATAACTTATTTCCTCTCTTGGCCCCACAGGACTCATGCATCTCCAAACATATGAATCCAATTCTGCTCTGAGACGCATGGGACTCACCGATGAACAACTTATTTCCCCCATGTGTCTTGTACATCTCCAAAGAGACTGATCCAATCCAGCTCTGAGACCCAAGGGACACAGTGATGGATAACTTATTTCCTCCCTTTGGAGAGACCCCATGGAACTTGTGTATTTCTGAGGAGACTAATTCAATCCTACTCAATGACTGAAGTGACTCAGTTATGAAAATACATTTCCTCCCTTGGGACGGCTCCCATTAACCAAATGCGTTTTCAAAGATACTTTCTTCAGCTTTTTATCTGTCAATCTGGTTTCAGCAAGATTCCAGACCTTATCTGGACACAGACAACAAAAAGTATGTACAGCTGTCCTTTTACAACTGGTACATACCAGGCAGGTAGGTGGATATCACAGGGAGCATTCTTGTGCCCACACTTTGTCTCTTAGACATTGGTGTACAAGAAAGACTCTGAAAACAAGAGCAATAATCTTTTATAATGAATATAATCTTCCAGAATTTGTATGGAACTAGTACTGAATACAAATTAAGCAGCAATACTTTATCTGCAAAGTGAGTGGCTATTTAATATAAATTAAAACAACAAGAAAAGCTTTTGTTTCAATTACGTTAACATCAGAAATACTTTATTCTGAGTACAGGACACAAAAGAAAACCAAAAAGCCCTGCAAGGTTATATGACTAAAAAGGAATACTATCCTTTAAAGACTAAACAGAGTTTAAAGATGTGAGAACAAATTAACATACAAGTGAATATGAGTGAAGGTGTGAGACCTCTCTCCAGGAGTAAAAATCTTTATAAATGATAAGGAAAAGAATTTAAATTTTGGAGAGCCATATCTGAACAAAATTAAGGAAAAGGAGGCCATAAACTTATCAGGCAAGGATAGTGAGCCTAAATACCTGCCAGAAGTAGGAAAAAAGAACTTAAAATAATGAAGTCATAAAAATATATTACCCTAAAGCCACATGGCAAGGGTGGCATGAAAGGCATGGTTATGAATAAATGTAACCTAAAATGTAAAAACAACTCACGAGAGAGTTAATTCTGACTAAGGAAAACACTTGCATTAAGGATAAATACACACAATAAATATGATGCACATATTAAAAATGCCCAATTCATGCTGCCAAGTCAAAGCAATATTCCCGTAAAGTATAACTGCATCCACTAACCATGTAGGACAACTGTGTAAGTGCTGGGTCATAAGGTTGACTTCCAGACTCTTCTGGATGTCACTCTAAGGAAGGATGAATTCTCATCATGCAGTGAAGGGTAATTTCTGTTCCAGAAAGGGTAAGCTATGCAACAGCAACAGGGGCACCCACAGATTGGAGGGGGGGGTGGGGGGAGGGGGGGGCAAACATGTAATGGAAAGCTATTAAGCTTTACTTATGTAGGCCAAAATATGGATTGAGGTGAAATCCTGTGGGGGGTGGGGCAAACCCCTTACCCTTATGTGCAGGCACAACTGAAAAGCAACAGGTCATGTATTACTGATGTTAAAATTGTCCTTTATAAAACTCATGTACAAGAACTACCCCTTGGTCTTATTTAAGTTACTCACCAGTAATATTCCATTTTTCAAACAAATGTACATGGCCAAACCCCATAATGCTTATCAAGGTCACCCACCACCAATACTTCCCTTTTACAAACACAAGTATAACACAAGTTCACTCACAACCAATATTTCTCTTTTACAAACACATGTATGGTACAAGTTCACTCACAATCAACACTTCCCTTTTACAAACACATGTACAGGTCAAGTTCACTCACAACCAATACTTTCCTTTTACAAACACATGTATGGTACAAGTTCACTCACAACCAATACTTCCCTTTTAAAAACACTAGTACAAGTTATCTCACCATCAATACTTCCCTTTTACAAATACAAGTATGGTACAAGTTATCTCACCACCAATACTTCCCTTTTACAAATACAAGTATGGTTCAAAATCAGCCACCACCAATACTTCCTTATAAACGTGTACATGGCCAACAATGTAGGCTTTTCAACCACAATCCATCTTCCCTTTTTTCAAACTCATGTACATGGCTAACCCATTAGGATTTTTATGGGTGTGTGTGTTTTGGGATTGTTAACATACCTTTAACAATTTTGGTCATACTGTTATGATGTCTGCAGTGTGGCAGTTTATAGTTATGTCTAGCACTGGGGCATCATTCCACAGACATGTAGCATCATGTCCCACCCAGTCACATTCTCCTGACACCAGGGCGACCAGTCCTAACACTAACCTTTTAATGCTCAGCACCATGTCAGGCAGCTGCTAGTACCATTTTTATCAGTCTCTGATATGACACAACCAGGGTTCAAACCCACAACCTCCCACAGCCATGGCAGATGCTCTAGCACTTAGGCCACATGAGTGGTCCAGGATTTTTATAACCATATTACACGTACTGGGAAATTTGTGCCATAAACTTCTGGTTCACCAAATATAGATAATAATAGTACCATAATCTGTACATACATACATACATACATACATACATACATACATACATACATACAGTTAACCCCTCTAAACTGAACTCTAGTATACTGGAATCCTGTGAAGATTTAATTTTGATCTGAGATTCAAATTATGCACTAAAAGAAAAATAAACAAATAAAACTTAAACTCACTTCAAACTTGAAATTCTTGTTTGGCTGCTAAATTGCTGACACATGCTGGACCAGACTGTATGGTTAGCAAATACTGGAGTAGTCTCCCATTTTACCCTTTGCCAATGGAGACCAACATCACAGAATCCTAAATGTCATATTCATTCAATTGATTTCAGAAATCATTATATTGCATGAACTTAATTAGCCATCACTGTCATTTGTCTTCACTTGCATATCATGATGTCCGAATGTCCAGCTAACTATTCCTACCAGATAAAATTAGTCCAATCAAAGAGTATGAACCTGTACTAAAATCCTACTTGAAAAGAAATTAGTAAAATTTGGCACAGGAGCATTATCAATGTCCATTATGGATTAACATTCATAATTCCAATGGACTTATCGTAATGTTGCGACAGCATCTTGTTCCTTAAACTATATATTATGAGTTATGATTCGACCTACCAGAAGTTTTAGTTAACTGCAATGCCGGGCAATAATTCTCACTGAAAAACAAGCACACTAAAACAATCTAAATCAGAAAGGTCATGACACTATATGATGTATGTAAAATCACTTTAAAAAAATTAGATATGGTACTACAACATAAAATCTTGATGATGATGATGATGATGATGATGATGATGATGATGATGATGAAGATTGTCATCATTATCATATGGATCTGAAATCTGCATATTCTTACAAGTCAGACAAAAAGTATCCAAAGATAAAGCTATTGCAATGTTCCAAAATATTGCATATTTTTACTTTACAACCCCAATCCGTTTCCATAATGCTGCATCACTACATGTATTTGAAACTTTCAATCTCAACTGACTGACCTGAAATAACATCCCAATATGATCAGTAAGTAAAGTTCACGTTACACTAAAACCAACCAATGGCTGTATGTAGATACTGCAACAGATATGCAGACATATGGACAGACATGAACATTCCCAACATATCCACAAAAAGTACATATATGAATATATGAAACAAACGTACTTCACCTAATTTAGTGTAGTGATATCAGAATGCTTTATTACAGCTGAATGTACTCTGACCAGTAGTGGATATTTCTACTTGACTTGCAACTGCTGTTATACAGCTTGATAGGAACATACATTAGTCACACAAAACAAATTTACTTTGTAAAACCACATTTCCTGAAAAACAGTTATTTGCAACACTTCATTACACATTGTCATCCAAATCCTTAAAAATGATTTTTAAAAAATACTAAATGTGTCATCCAAATCCTTAAAAATGAGTTTTAAAAAATACTATATGTGGAAATTTATATGCCTTCTTATCATGATCACAAGTTCAAGAAATTTTTTTTTCTAAAATTTTCTCAATGTTTTCCTTTTTTATATTTCTTTGGGAAAAAAAATTACTCTCCTACATTATAGCTAGAAAATGTAAAGTATTTTCAAACACTCAACCATTTCAAATTAAAACTTCACCCACCAATCTTTTTTTGTGTTAAATTTTTATCACTGTAATAAATGGACTACTGGGTCAGTTAACACCATCCCAAGTTCACCTTACAATTAAATATTTCTGGTTATCAGATTATCTAGGGACAATAAATACAATGCACAGAAAAAGAAAAGACGTGCACACACACACACATGCATATAGTTATAGTACACTTCTGACACATAAATTAGATAGACTGACACAAGTACACACAGATTAAATAGACTGACACAAGTACACACAGATTAAACAGACTGACACAAGTATACACAGATTAAATAGACTGACACAAGTACACACAGATTAAATAGACTGACACAAGTACACACATATTAAATAGACTGACACAAGTACACTCAGATTAAATAGGTTGACACAAGTACACACAGATTAAATAGACTGACACAAGTACACACAGATTAAATAGACTGACACAAGAATACATTGAATATGCGATAAATCTCAGACCACTCCTCACTACTTATATTTTTATTTAATAATTGTATTCAGTGAGTTTTGTTTTTGCAAGTATATTGTTTTATTCTACTGCTTATGAAACTTGTTGTGAGCCAAATGATTTCTGATTGTATCTTTCCAAGATTTTGGAATTTTGGATATTAATGAAAAGTATTTCAAAACATCGTCACATCCAGTTTTTTTTTTTCATTTTATCATTTCAATAGGTATTAAATTACCATATTCATCAACTAAATCGTTAAGAATTTCAGTGCCTGCACCTTTCTTGGAATTATATTCATAGAACTTTCCAGGTTGAACAAAATTAAAAAGCTCTGGAACAAATTCTCATTTGGACATTGCAGATCCTCTTTCCAACTCAATACTGCCAAAATTTTATCTTTTCAAAAACCGTTTTAATGAGCTTACCAATTTCCTCTAATTTTCTCCTCCCTAAATTTCAAACATCCTCTATATTTCTGAATACAGTTGTACTGATTAGGTTCTGCCATGCTCCATCCTAGTTTTCCAGTAATATTTCAACTCATCTTATCTTAATATACCTAATGAATGAATAAATGTGTATTATATTTAATCAACCTTCATTATCCAGAGATACTAGTATATCACATTTAATTCTTTCCACTTTTCCACCCCATACAAACTTAAAGTATGATTTAGTTTAGCTTCAGTTTTTGCTGATGGATTTGGAAGTGCTAAAAGAGATGTATGAATATGGGTATAACAAGAGTTTTCACAAGAATTACTTTACCTACAACTGAAAGATGTCTTTGGCAGAATTTTTTGGCCCTCATTAGTTTCTTCCTATAATTAATTTCCATCATTTGTTGTAAGTCTAGAGAATAATTTATGCCAAGGAGTGTAAAGGTAGAAGACCAGTTTAGTTCTATATTGGGACGCATAGATTTTGTTTTTGTTATGTTACATTTAAGTCCAGAAAAAAGAAAAAAGGTCTTGCAAGATATTCATAGCTGATTTAAGACAAAGTTGAGATCCATCGAGTAAAATAAAAGTGTTATCTGCATATTGACCCAATTTATAGTTACTGACATCAAAGATGAGCCCCCATACATCCACATTTTGTTTTAAGTATATGGCTAAAATCTCAACACTGAGGATAAATGAATATGGTGCAAGGGAATCCCCTTGATTCTTTCCTTTTGACTAAGTTTAATACTGTGATCAAAAAACTATTTTGAGTTTCTTGAATATCATTAAGATCTAGGCTGAGCAATTCTACTTTTGTACAATTCCATTAAAAAAAAACTGTTTTGAGTTTCTTGAATATCATTAAGATCTAGGCTGAGCAATTCTACTTTTGTACAATTCCATTAGAAAAAAACTATTTTGAGTTTCTTGAATATCATTAAGATCTAGGCTGAGCAATTTACTTTTGTACAATTCCATTAAAAAAAACTGTTTTGAGTTTCTTGAATATCATTAAGATCTAGGCTAAGCAATTCTACTTTTGTACAATTCCATTAAAAAAAACTGTTTTGTGTTTCTTGAATATCATTAAGATCTAGGCTGAGCAATTCTACTTTTGTATAATTCCATTAAAAAAACTGTTTTGAGTTTCTTGAATATCATTAAGATCTAGGCTGAGCAATTCTACTTTTGTACAATTCCATTAAAAAAAAACTGTTTTGAGTTTCTTGAATATCATTAAGATCTAGGCTGAGCAATTCTACTTTTGTACAATTCCATTAAAAAAAAACTGTTTTGAGTTTCTTGAATATCATTAAGATCTAGGCTGAGCAATTCTACTTTTGTACAATTCCATTAAAAAAAAACTGTTTTGAGTTTCTTGAATATCATTAAGATCTAGGCTGAGCAATTCTACTTTTGTACAATTCCATTAAAAAAAAACTGTTTTGAGTTTCTTGAATATCATTAAGATCTAGACTGAGCAATTCTACTTTTGTACAATTCCATTAAAAAAAAACTATTCTGAGTTTCTTGAATATCATTAAGATCTAGGCTGAGTAATTCTACTTTTGTACAATTCCATTAAAAAAAACTGTTTTGGGGCTTCTAAGATATATATTTGTCCCATCATCTAATTTCTTTTATTGTCTTATTGACATACTGTCTTTTTTTTCAAGATTTAAAAAGTATTTCATGCTTTTGTTTCTCCCAATTCATACCATCCAGCTTTGAATCTTAATATAACACCTTCTATTGTATTTTTTTTCAGATTCCTCTAATTCTGCTTTCTTTTTCTGTAAATTTTCCACAGTTTCCTCATCTAAGTATTCCAATACTCCCCTGTGAATATGTAATATTTCCTGTTCAAATTTCACCCATTTTTCATTTGTTTTCCTAATAGAATAATCTATATTTTTGGATCTTATTTTCATTTTCAAAATTTCAATGAACAACTTCACTACTGGAAAGAGAAACATGAAGAGAGTCCTCTTTATTTCCCCCTAAATAATATTCATTTACAGTGTCAGCTATACACTTTTTGACCAAGTTAATGTAATTATAGTCCTTCAACAGTTGTACATTAAAATTTCCAATATCCTTTTCCCGTTGCACAATTTGAAACATAAAAGCCACACTAAGAACAATAGCTGAATGATCAGTTTTATACCCTGGTAAGATATGCACATCATCTGTATTCATATAAATATCACCAGATACAAGAAAGTAATCTAATCTACTTTTGTTTCAAGGTAGATACTTACCTCCACGTATACATCTTTAAGTCTTGATTAGAATTTCTCCATCGGTTGATCAATTTCAGTTCAATTCTCAGGTCTTTGATTGTTACTCTAGACTGTTGGTGTTTGTCATGTAAAATAATATAAGTATCCAAATCTAGGTCTTGAACAGTATTCCAATCTCCATACATTGTAACTGATGATAAATTACTTGGTGTTTTGGTAGATAATAACGTATCATGGACTGAACATATCAAACATATCAATAAAAAAGTTAATTCAAGTTTATGGCTTCAGTAGAATAAGACATTTTCTCCCTGAAAGGCACAGAAAACTATTTTATAACAGTTACATACAACCCTATTTAGACTAATGTAATACAGTATAAGGTAATTCAAATGATAAAAACATAGTAAAGCTAGCACATCTTCAAAAAGAGCATTTGGGCTAATATCAATCCTAAAAGAGAGTAAAGAAAACGTAGCTGGCAAGTTAAAAATATTATCTGTTAAAGACTGAATCCGGTTGAGAAAAGCCAAATTAACATACAATATATCCAATAATAGTGCTCCTGAATACTTACAATCACTATTCCAACATAAGCTACCTGGTAATACTCCCCACCTACGATCCGTGTCTACCAAACAGTATAAAATTCCCAAACCAAATAAGGAATTATTCAAAAAAAGTTTCCAATACTCTGGAACTTTGCTCTGGAACTAGTATTCCAGTTGAGATTAGAAATGCCCACTCTATTTCCTTCTTCCAAACCCAGTATATCCATTAGCTTCAGAGATGCAATTAAAATAAATAAATTTCCTTTGTATGAGGGCTTCAAGGTAGATTTGTTCTTCAGGTAATTGTGTTACCCTCATTAAATAAAGTCATTATTATTATTATGATTATTATTATGATTATTATTATCCCTGTCATATCTCTCTTTATGGATCACACAAATTTAAAAGTATTTCTAAAGAATACTGAGAGTCCAGCACTATTAATGGTACAGTGGCATACTGACAGACTTGACCACTCGTGATATATCCACAAAAGTACATATATGAATTTATGAAGTAAATGTACTTTACCTAATTTAGAGTAGAAAGTGACTTTATAGTGCTTTACTACAGCTGAATGTACCCTAACCAGTAGTGGACATTTCAACTTGACCTGCAACTGCCATCATACAGCTTGATACATACATTAGTCACAAAAAACAATTCACTTTCCTGAAAAACAGTTGTGTGCAACATTTCATTACAGTCTGTCATCCAAATCCTTAAAAATGATTTTAACAAAAAGACTAAATGTGGAAATTACATGCATTCTTATTATTAACACAAGCTGAAGAATTTTGTTTCAGAAATTTTTCAATGTTTTCATTTTCTTATTTCTTTGCAAGAAAATTACATTATAGCTAGAAAATGTAAAGCATTTTAAAACACTCAACCATTTCAATTTAAAACTGAAACTTGAAACAAGCTGGGTACTAACACAAAGACAGTGACCCATAAAATGAAACTTGAAAGATAGAATGGGTCAGTGAATATCATGATTTCTACACTGGTACAAAGATCACACAAAGGGGAAAGAGATTATATCAAAAATTGTCTGAATACAATATCCTGACCCAATTTCCATTATCACCTAACTCAGCAGTTAAAAGATATAGTAAGTTATTAACATCAATGAGGGTTTGAGACAACTCAGATGTTCTATTCCTAAAATATCTTTGGGATACTTGTCCACAAATATTGGGTGACCTATAAAATTATATATTTGTCAGTATACGATTGAACCAAATTGATTTTCATCAACTTAATCTGGCATTTGTATATTTCTACACCCTTAATGTAGTCAGGTATTAAGTTAAAGTCACCAAAAATAAGCACGTGTTCACAATGAGTAACTAGAATTCCCTGATTTAGAACAAATGACAAATAACAATAAAAATAACCCAAAAGCCCCGAATAGTTGGCATACAATATAAAAATAACTCAAAAGCCCCCAATAGTTGGCATACAATATAAAAATAACCCAAAAGCCCCCAATAGTTGGCATACAATATAGAAATAACCCAAAAGCCCCCAATAGTTGGCATACAATATAGAAACTGATTACTGTCTGTACCTATTTATAAGTCAGGTCCAACTGCAAAATGCAGCAGCAGATTTGGGTCTATGAAGTCTGTTAAGAGTAATCAGTGAACAAAAAGCACAGACCCTGATCTGCCTTTGTGTTATACAATGTTAGTTCAGGGTATAAGTTGTTGGCAGTTGGACTTTACTTGTAATTGAGTACATATGGTAATAATACAATATTTCTAAAAAATTCTTAATGGGCTAGAGAAATCATCAAACTGCAATGAGATATCTCAGTTTTTTATACTGTATAAAACCATACCCACCCAACAAAATTTTCTTCAAGTTCAGTGCTGCTGTTCCAGTTCTAGTTTATTGTTTGAGTTATAACAAATTTGTCAGATGGAATCAATAAAACAACCATTTTTTCTTCATCTCCATTTTTTTTCTTCTTTTAATTTCATGATAATGAAATAGATTCTTACTGAATACCATGTATTCCTACTAATTTTTACTCCCCATTTTCCCCCTCATCCTCTTCTTCATGTTCTTTATATGTTTTCTATTCTGATATTTCTATTTACTTCTTGCTTATCAGACCTAAAAACTGTCGACTAATGTGTATGTATATATATATATATATATATATATATATATATATATATATATTTCCATCCATCTGAACTATAAATTGTGGACTTTCAATATGTCTTACCCACATATATCTGAGCAATAGACTGTCAACTCAGAATGTGTGTGTTACCCCACTAACTGACCTATAAACTGTGGGCTTACCCTACTATCTGACCTATAAATTGTGGGAGTATAATATATGCTGGGTCTATTCTAGGAGGCATTATATCCACAATCATGTCTCAAAAGTCATGCCAAAAAGTCAAGTGAATGTGATAGTCACACCTCACATTTACTAGCTGTTCCTTTATTCTTTCATTAAATGCCCCCATATATTAAAAAAACTAACCCCTTTATTCTCAAATGAAATGAAGCATTCCCCAATCCCCCACCCACCCAACCTGCCTACCCTAAATTTAAACCAGTGCAATAGGAATCACATTTTTCTTCATTGGCTTTACCACTATCTGATCTATAAATCATGCCCTTATAATATACAGTATGTGTGCCCACCCCATTTGACCTAAAAACTGGACTTGTTAATATATGCTACCGTCCATCTGACCTATGAACTGCGAATTTACATCATATGCTACCCTCCTATCTGACCTTATCTGTTTAATCTTCTTCCATTTCAATGTGTTTCCTCACTTAACAAAACACATACTGATACAGTTGCTGATTGATGCCCTGGATCGAACTCGATCAGTTCTTTTGCTTTTCACAAGACAAAAACCTCCTGTCATCAACAGTCTTCTGCCTCCCAAACTGCAACAAGACATTGTGGATGAACCCACACTCAAAGTACAGGATGTCCAAATGACAAAGGCTATGACAGTGCACAATGTTGGACTGACAACAGGCCCTTTATCTCCAATTTCAGTTTTCATGTTTAGCCTCACAGATGACCAAAATGGAAAACAGTGCCCTAAAAGTTTAATATCTCCAAAACTGAATGTGAAACAGACATTTGAAGAACTGTGCAGAAAATCAGTAACAAATGATGCAAACTGAGAACATCTAGGCAAGTTGGACATCCTTTGGAGACTGTGTACTCAACTGCATCCAAAACACTTGATCTAACCACACAAAATATCAAGATTGGTTTGATGAGAACAATGCTTCAATACAGAGAATTCTGAATGACAAACATTGGCTACAAAAGGCCTGTTTAGAAGACATCACTTCAACACCTAAAGAAGCAGCCTAAAACAATATTAAGAGAACTGTACAAGGTAAACTCTGAGAGTAGCAAGATGTAATTCAGTTCTATGCAAACATGATTAACATAAAGAACTTCTAGGATGCTTTGAAGGCAATCTATGGGCCACAGTCATCAGGGACAGTCCAATGCTTAGTGCTGACTTCATCACACTGCTCATGGACAAAGAAAAGATATTACAAAAATAGGCAGGAACACTTCAACCACATCCTCAATCATCAATTATCTATCATTGAGGTGGCAATTAATCAACCACTGCAAGTAGAAATCAACAAACTGGAAGATTTATAACTTGCTATCTTCCAACTGAAGCTGTAAAAGCAACTGACCTGCTGTCACATGGCAAACCACCCAGAGCATATGCTACACCAGCAGAAATCTACAGACAGAAGCTCACACATGGCTCACAAACTGAGTTAACCCTTCCAGTCAATGTGAACAACAGTGCCTTCCATCCGATTTAAAGTTGGAGGGTGAGTTGCCAAAGTAGGCAGGGAGGTTGGGGGGCATCCCCCAATCGGGTTACAAGTTTTGTTTTTGAATGTAGCCAGGTATAAATTAAAAGTAACTGGGTAAATCACCTTGCTCCTGCTGATAAGGAATGCCCTGCAAAATGGCAAGCTCTTTCAATCTGAGGAGATGAGTGAAGACAAAATTACATGAAGTTACTGTTTGTGATATTGTTTTCAATGATTGTTTCCTGAAATCCCAAATCTGAGTCTGATATGCAATTGAATAAGGACCATTTGTCTTCAGTTTGCAACAATTTTGGTCTTACAATCAGTGGCAATGGGAATGGTCAGAATTTCATAATCAATAATCGGTTCCATTTAACCAATTGATAATCTATTATAACTGGTTACTATGAGCAAATTTTAATTTTTGTTTGTTATACAATTATACCTTTGCTCAAGAGTTCAAAATGTTAATAAATGGATGGAAGTAATCTCTTTTAAAGACAGGCTCACTTTAACTTGATGAAAACATTACATTTTTTCTATTGTGTTGGTTTATGAAAGCAACTCTTTATGGCTAATCAGTTTTATGTAACTGAAATACTGTTGCAATCTCCCCAAACCCTTTCATTTATATGTGATGTGTCTATAATTTAAAGTATAGAGGGACATGGTGTTCTTGTTTGTCAATATTTACAAATACTACAAAGGATTTTACATTTAAACTGAAACAAATCATCAAAATGTATTTAAATTTATTAACTCTACAATTTAATGGCTTAATGATGTAATCATGACTATATGTTCCTAATTATGAAATTATGCACCTATGGAATATAGTATTGTTTATATTTGTAAGTTGTGAATGGAATAAGTACTTGTGATCAACTTTCGAAAATTGGAAGCCCTATTTAGCTTACCATTACACAGGAGTTTTATAAGCCTTTGTGTTTTGCTTGCAACTCAAAAGAAGTAGTCTTCCTTTACACACAACCAAATATGGAGTTTCACAATCGATTATCTTACTGGTTTGCTCAACCAACTGATTATTGATTATAATCAATAATTGGAAAGAATGCTTCAAAAACTCTCTCAAATCATCTTTCAAACACTTCAGCACTGACCCCCATGTCTTGGGAAGATTATGCACAGGATAATTCCACCTGGAACAGTCTCATCAATAATGTGGCTGCAGATCTTCAGCAAAGGAGAATTGCTAATAAAGTGCAGAGAATGTGCAAAAGCACCAGCATGTAAATCTTGGAACTGCAGCATGTAAATCTTGGAACTGCAGCATGTAAATCATGGAACTGCAGCATGTAAATCATGGAACTGCAGCATGTAAATCATGGAACTGCAGCATGTAAATCTTGGAACTGCAGCATGTAAATCATGGAACTGCAGCATGTAAATCTTGGAACTGCTGCATGTAAATCATGGAACTGCTGCATGTAAATCATGGAACTGCAGTGTGTAAATCATGGAACAGCAGCATGTAAATCTTGGAACTGCAGCATGTCCTCTATTGATGAAGCAACCTCAAGAGGTCAACCAGTCCAGTTCATCACACAGTTCAGAGCACAAACTTGCCTGATCAGCCACTCGTGTGCTCACAGAAACCAAAGCAGTTAGTGATGTCTTGGTCATCTTTGAAATTAAAGGATGAACAACAACACCCTGAACTATACCCAGCATTTAAGGTTTAGGTGTTTAAACAGCATAAGCATATCAATTTCATTGACTATATTCTTTCCCAAACCATGCAAAATTAGGTAATCATTTTTAATCACATTAATTAAGAACTGAATGAAACATATAAATTTACTAATCAGCCAGTGAACAA
>JAECUM010016471.1:0-51424 GCA_016617855.1 Megalonaias nervosa | reverse complement strand
TCATCTAGATGCCAAAAGACAATTTTATAATACACCATTATTATTTTGAAAGTAATTCTATTATTTTATTCCTATGCATAATAAGAGCTAAATTTATTAGTGGATTGTAACACATTCTGACATAATTAATTTTAGTCTTAGTTTACTTGAGCAGTGTATTGGAAGATAGCAGCGACTCTATAAAGCATTACTACTTAATAATTATAAGGCTTAATTATATAGCAGTTAAATTAAGTGGTAATCATGTAATAAATCTACTTAAAATTTCTCATAAACAATTTAATATAGCTTTGGAATTTTATAGTGTTAAAGTTAATATTGGTTATGTGATAAATAATGTATGATTTTCATTTGGATGGCCAAATTGCTTTTCTACTTAGATGTTCAAACTTTGCCTCTCTGACAGCTATCTGCCACTGCACTCTTTGCACCCATATTTATTGAGTCACATCACATGACCTTAGTTAGCCAATCATAACTTGTCCTTCTCAGGGCTGGTCATGGCAGTAGCCAAGTCAGCTGTTCAAACTGCACGAGAAAATGCCCCTGAACACAAAATTTAGATAGAATTAAGTTGTCCTCTTAATGTCTGTGATGTGTTAATCTTACTTGTACATACTTGTGATTCACTAGAACAAAATGTACAAATAAATTTCAGTGTGAATCAAGCAAGAGTGCAGTGTGCTGATAATGCAGTAAGTCATAATGCGGTTTGAAATAGTCCCTATCTAATGCACACTATTTTGCACAATAAAATAAAATGACAAGTTATGTATTGTAAAAAACTTACAATAGTGAACAGTAACACCAGTTCTAACTTATTTTGTTGTGATTCTATGTTCTTAAACTAAGTAATAGAAAAGAACAAAAACAAGTTTTGTAACATTCAAGAAATAATTTTATCCCTAGAATACAAAATGAATTTTTAAATTTTAGCATTGTGAATTAAATCCCAAATAGTCCTAAAAGTTCTATCACAGATCCAGATTTACAGAGTTTCAATTGAATTCCAGTGGTATTCCAAATAAATTCCAAATAATTACAATATTTAATGTGTTGATGTGCCTGTAGTCTTGAATGTGCTAATTGCCAAAGGACATGAAAGTGGTGATGTTTTAACAGCCTTTTGATGCACCACAGTGATATAATTCAAAATATCCTTGTCTTAATTCCCTATAAATCCAAATTAATAATTTTGGTCCAAGAATATTATTGTGTACTCTGTAATTCCAGTGAATAATAATTTGAATAAAACAAATACACACACATTAAAAACTGAGCACAACAATAAGACTGTTTCAGACACAAAAGGATAACCCAGATGAGGGCCAACAGTTCATTTCTAGAACAATTTAAGTTATAATGTCCTTAACTCAAGCTAAGATAATAATCTTAATATTTAACCTACCCTAACATGGAAACATAAACTGTGTGTTAGTTGTTTACAGAATTTAAAAAATATTAATGATTCTGGTCAGGTAGACAATGAACTTGATTTTGGACAAAGTCAGTTACAAGATACAATTTTACATAACCACAGCATATAATGAATATAGAAAAACTAACAGACAATGCAGATTAAATATACATAACAATACCCCTTCACTTGACCTAGGTTGCAGTTACCATTTTCTGGAAATACTCTGTCACCTGAATAAGAAATTTCCTTTCTGGCACTTCTGAGAGATCAGAATCAAGACTGTGTCTTTAACTCAGATTGAAGTAAACATGTTTACAACTAATAATGATCTGAATATTTATCAATAATCATTATTTATCTATTAATCATAGAGAAATAAACTAGCTAGTATGTATTATGTTGTTTACAGAATGTCACTGTTCATGTACATATTTAACTTGATTTTGAACTAAGGTCAGTTATAAAATACAGATATGCATAACATATAATCACTGAAAAAACCCAACAAAGAATACAAATTAAATATACATAACAATTATTAAAATAAAAGTTGGACAAAAATGTGATTATTCAGCGGGCCACATTGATTTCATCTCTATCCTGCATCTTGCTGTTTCTGTAACAAACCTACACCAAATTGTTAAAGTCAGTAAATGTTGTGCTAACATCATATTTCCAGCTTTGACATACCATATTCAGAAGGGTAAGATAATTCATTTTCTAAACTATTTATGAAAAATTCTGACATGACACAAACATGGTCCAACTTGGAAATGAATAGGGTACAATAACAGCCAACATGCGAACTTCTTTCTACTTATTATTGACTGTCCGGGGCAGGTAGAGTTGATGCCATTAGATGAATTCCTTGATACTCATGCCAACAGCACCTGTACCTAGTATAAAGTACAGAGTACACATCCACAAGAAAATATAGATGGCTATCTAAACCATGGGGGGGGGGGCATACATTCAGCAATTCAATAATGGTAAATCATTATCAGTGATGAATAAAATGAGGTGATCCAAATTTCTACAGTCAGCATCATTTCACACCTCACCATTTAACATAAAATATTCTGAACATTTTGAATGGACAATGTTTATATGCAAAACTCCATTCATAATACTATAAAGGCATTACTATATATATATATATATATATATATATATATATATATATATATATATATATATAGAGAGAGAGAGAGAGAGAGAGAATTATGTTCTAGACTCTATATGGTGTATAATTCTGATGCCATGCTCAGGTTTATAAAAAATATGATTCCATGGCCAGCACAATTGCTATTTGTATATTCATGTGTTTTGATATAATTACATATTGACAACTGCACTAACATTTAATTTTAAAAATTGAAAATAGATTTTATGATTGAACTTGGTATATTGGTAGTCAGTTTGGTTTTTTATTTTGTTTTTAAACAGGCTGAAAGTGAAGACCAAAGTGGAATGTGAGAAGATTATTAAGGATAATTTCAGGTAATTCTAAAACAAACACTTTGTTAATTCACTTTGTAGAAATATTCTTCAAAATTTATTGTGTGCATGACAGCATAGAGCTTTCATCAAAATATCCAAATTTTATCAAGACAGATGTATTCTTTCTGCAGGCAGTTTTTATTCAGTTTATTAAAAGTGCTTAAATCAAAGACAGTTTTGCAATTTTAATTCACAGTGAGCGATGTTCAGTATCTATCAAAAATTTGTTAATTTTATAGTAAGAGTTTATGGTGTAAATTCTTGGTTTGATATGTAATGTTTCTGTAAACAAAGTAAATATTTCAAACATTTTTAACTCATAACAAAGGGATTATCCATTTAAAATTGTGTATATACATTTGCATAATTTATTTTATTCTGTTCTTTAGGCATAAACAGATACGAGAAGTCTTTGAAGAGATAATAGAGATAGAAGTGAGTGAAATCCTTTCATTAATATTTTTATATGGGTTATGTTCTGTTATTGGGCATCATTCTGTTTTGCACTTTTGTCCACTGCTCTCCATATCCAAGGTGACATTAAGTTGGGCCTGTTCATCTGTCTGTCTTTCTATCCATCCATCACATTTTTATTTTTCCACAATGACTTAACTATATTTAGATTTCCATGCAGCTTGATATTGATGACACCATGGCCAAGTTTTTATTCTCAGCATTCTGCAGTTTAGCAGAATTATAAGCCTGATTGTCAGATCCACATACTTTTCTTTTCACACAATAACTACGATAATTATTCAGTCGTGTCAAATTTGTTATGTAGTTTTAAAATGATGAGATCTTGGTTGTGTTTGCATGTCAGCCTACTGTGTCATCACTTAGCTGAGTTATTGTCAATGATTTTCAGACCCACCCACTTTCTTTCCCGCACAATGAATCCCTGGTTATTTGATTTCACCCATGTTTGGTATGGGACCTTGGCTGAGTTTATTGTCAGCATTCTTTGTTCAGCAGAGTAATAGCCTTTGATTATGGTAACTATTATGAAAATACTTATGAGAGTTTTTTATTCCTCTGCCCACAAGTACTGTTGTATTCCCTCTCCCACTGCTCCGGTGATTTTGTTGTTAGAGCACCCGCCTCAGATACGGGACATTGCAGGTTTGAACCCCAGCCGAGTCATACCAAAACTTATAAAATTGGTACTCAGCTGCCTCGCTAGGCACTCAGAATTAAGAGGTTACTGTTAGGACTGGTTGGCCTGATGTCAGGATAATGTGACTAGGTTGGACATCATGCTACATGTCTGCAGCATGATCCCCCAGTGCTAGACATCACTATAAAATGCCACACTGCAGACGTCATAGCGATATGAGTGAAAACTTGTTAAAGCTATGTTATAAATCAAATCACGCACACACACACACATTCCTTTTCCCAAGGGTTCTGTTTTATTCACCTACTCTCAAAGATACTGTTTTATTCCCCATCACAAGGGTACTGTTTTATTACTACAGAGGTGGAAAATAATTACAGTAATTATTATATAGCATTAACTGCAATTTTGCCATATGCAGCCATATTTTT
Organism: Megalonaias nervosa; assembly: GCA_016617855.1. Lineage (NCBI taxonomy): Eukaryota > Metazoa > Mollusca > Bivalvia > Unionida > Unionidae > Megalonaias > Megalonaias nervosa. Next base: position 46,959 of record JAECUM010016471.1, on the reverse strand, counting down.
TCTTAGAAATGAATGGTAAAACATATTTTAGAGTATGCGCTAGAAATGGCCAATGCATACTTTTTTCAGCATCCTGAGCTGTAGCTTGTACATGTATGGAAACTCAGTATTTCCAGAGAGACACACATCCTTCAGCTTTCTTCAAAACACTTTGATTGATGGATTTCAAATGTTCTCAAAGCCCTTTTTTCATATATTTGGAATCTACCTATAGAACTGTTATAAAGGCACTGAATTAATATTCACCTGTTGTTGTTGTTGTTGTTGTGGTTTTAATGACATTTTTCAGCACACAATAGGCTTAACATGGTTGCCAGTATAACTGGTTATGGGAGGACCTGGGAAGACCCCAGTAAGAACCACCAACCCAGGGGAAGCTACTGGCAAACTCTCTCTCATACTTACATTGGCTGAGCCTGAGACTCAAAATGCCCAGAGGTGTGATGACAGTAATCAGTAAAGGCAAGTGCTTTAAGCCACTTGGCCACCCGGGGACCACCATCACCATCAACTCTCGGCAAGTCATTGAAATGACAACACACACAGGAAACTACCAGCTTCCCTTAATAGTTGTGTACAGTCCACTGATTTTGTCAGAATCACTTTTTCTCAAATTCTTTGAACTGCAATACAGCAGCTTCACTCAAAATTTGAAAATTACGTCCTTTTTAAGGATTTAGTTTCACAAATCAGGCTGACATCTCATTTTGCATGCTAATCCCTCAGACATTCAGTGAAAAGGCCAACACACTTTCATGGCGAAACACTTAATTTCATCATTACTTCCTTCCCAGATCTCATGCTTACACATTTCTTCTTCAAATATGTAAATGATCATAATACCTTAGAAGAACTACTACTACCTTGCAAATCCAGGCTAGGTTTAGATTAGAGTGATCTCCCCTGATAACAGGGAATAGTGACAGATTCAATGAATACTTCAGTTACTACTTCCACTCATGAAGAGTTGCACACTCTTGACAGAATGGAGGTCTCATAAATTTCTGGACGTTCTACAATTAAGCAAGTTAGGTGAGTCTTCGCTTTAAAATAAGTGTACTCCAGCTAATATTTCCAACTTTTCTTTCTTTCTTCATGATAGTATTCTGTCTTTGCAGTATTATCACTTTGCAATCATCACGCACTTAGGCGCCCTGGATACGTACCTGAACAATGTTATGGCTGTACAAAATTCAATGAGTTTTGCAAAAAATTTAAGGGCTTTTAAAGGTAAAATCAATTTTCAAGGAGTTTTCAAGGAATCCACTCAAAGAGCAGAAATTTTGAAAGATGTTTGAGCCATATTTTTAGGATTTGATGATGGGTGACATCAATGTATTTTAGGCACAATGGGACACATTCTTACAAGAAAATGATAGTACTTTAGAGGGAGATAGTGGTGATACAGTCCAGCTTGATGACGTTGGTCCGATGGATGCCACTCTGCAAGATGCTAGAACAGGCAATTCAACCAGTCTACATCAGTTTGCAGGGCAGGAAAATCTAATATTAATACTGCTTCGACACTTTGCATGACTTCCATGACGAAATCATGTGAGAGATGTCATCAGTCATCAGGTACAATCTCGACTATTTTTTCTGACCTCTGTTTACATTCAGTTATCACATTCTACACTATTAATAATATAAATATAAGTGACCCCATAATGCAGTGGAACACCAAAACATGTTCCTAGAGGAGTTTTGCTGGCAGCAAGATTTAAATATTTTGGTGACCATAATTAATAAATAGAATTGCATTACTTTGTTGGCTTTCAAAAATGGTACTAACAGCTGCCTCACTTGGCACTCAGCATTAAGAGGTTAGTGTTAGGACTGGTCGGCCTGGTGTCAGGATAATGTGACTGGGTGGGACATCGTGCAACATGTCTGCAGCATGATGCCCCAGTGCTAAAACATCACTATAAACTGTCACACTGCAGACATCGCAGCAATATGACTGAGAAATTTTTAAAACAACGTTAAAAATCTAAATCACACACACACACACATTGTACCATATGATAAAACATATCTGATATGACGACTGGAATAGAAAATATCGTCCATTTATTTATGCCTTGTATGCAAATGTTTGCTCAAAATATTCCCATAGACACTCACTGGCAAGAAATTAGCCTATCACTTCAAGTTATGAATCACTTCTGACAGCTTTGAAATAATAGGTTCTTGTTATTGAGGAGCATTTAGATTTCAGTACTGCCTTATTTTTGGCCCATCCCACCAAGAGTTCAGATGAGCTTATGGTATTTTGCTGCATTGGCCAGATTTATACAAGTACCAAGTTATGTTTAAAGTGAGGGATTTATTGGGGGGGAGGGGAATTCAGAATATCTACCATTTCTATCTAAATTATAATAATTTTAAGACATGGCAATACATTTACTGCAAATTGTGTCACACAGGATGAGATTCGCAGAAGGAATGGAAAAGTAGTCATCATTTCTTTTGGACTAAGAGAAGGGGCCTTAAAATGGCTGCAGGAGACACAGTGTCCATTTGACATGCTACTAGATGCCAGGAGACAGGTATAATCTTTATCTACGAATTTTTGATTGTCTGTTTTACTTAGATTTTTTATTATATTTAGCTTTGTTTCATTCTTTTCCCATGACAGAATTGTGAAACTTGAGGAAAATATGCATCATTTCCGCTTTTTTTTAAAAGAATTTAACATTCTATTGTGATTAGGTCAATATAGCTTATTCTTGTCTGTTTCACTGATACTTTCTGATATTTGCATTTGACTTCTCCCATTATATAAAAAACTTTAAATCCTACTGAAGGGATGTTATCATCATGATTCCAAAGTATTGTTACAACTCTATGGTCTTAAAATAAGTAACAAGAAAGACCAAAACCAACAAGTTTTGTATAATTGAAAATATTAATTTATTCCCTAAAATACAAGTGAAAGAATTTAAAAATAATTTACAATAATGTGAATGAAATCCAAAATCCTAGATCCTAAATTTTCTCTCAATTCCAATAGTTTCAAGTAATCCAAATGAGTTCCAAAGTACTCCAAATGATGATCAGTAATGTATTGATGTGTCAGCAGTACCAAAGAAATCACTGTGATATAATCCCAGAATGTCTTTAAAGGAATACACGGTAATTCCAAAACAGCTATAAATCCAAATGTCTTTAAATGAATTCACAGTATATCCATACAGCTATTATATATCCAAATAGTCTTTAAATGAATTTTAGAACTCATAATTTCAGTGAATGATTGAATTAATTAAATAAATTCCTCTCAGTGAATAACTCTTCCTAGACAGATAGTACTAATTAGAATGCCTAATTATAAGTATTAAATTCTCTTACATAGAATGTTAATATGCAGTAGTGAGGATGCAATACTAAGATTTGAATGAATCTGATTGTTATTTCAAAATACTCTGTCCATGAACAGATCAGCTATTTTAATTCTGGTTAATCAGAAATTAGTCCAGCGTGGATTTTTACAAGAACTCATGTTCTTGTTGGATCATGTGATGTTTGCTTGCACTTAATAGTGTGACTGAACCTTTGAACTTTTTGAATGAAACAAAATATACTTTACATAATTCATCTTACAGTACAAACCAACTCATTAGATATTACCATTAAAAATGTCATTAACTAAAAACCTTTACAAAAATTATTATTATGAAAATAATACACATCAGATAAATATACATAACACCTCCCCTCAAAAAGAAAGAGTTATGCATTAAAACTTTTGTTTTCATATTAGTCAAACATACATATAATTAATATTGCATAGGAACATGTTTCATGAATTATATAATTATACAGAATAATGCAATATAGTACTTCTGTACACATGAAAGTGCATCAATGAATGATAAAACTATGAAGCTTATAGACATGATATTCACCGGAAATTCAGAGATAGCTTTGCTCTTAATTACTATGGGTTAAATTTGACCATGTCACATAGCTTATCTTAAAAAATGTAACACAAGCATGGCAAAAATCATTTTAACATTAATGAATTGTCAAATTTGCATCACTGAGTCAATCAAAGAACTTCTGGATGGTTTTCTTGACATTTCAAAATACTTTATCAGTAAACAGATCATCTGGCAGATCAGAAATTAGGTCAGCCTGGCCTATTACCAGAATTCATGTCCTTGTCAGAGCGCATAATGTTTAATTGAGCTTATAGTTCAACACAACCTTGAACCTTTATGAATGAAACAATTTACACACTGTACATGACTCATCTTACAATATAAACCCATTCATGGAATAGTGGCATTTGAAAAAATGTCATTAACTAAATGACCATTACAAAAACTATTATTATGAAAATAATACACATAAGATAGATATGCATAAAAGTATAACTTGCAATAGATATGTCTTCTTTATTGTTAGTTGATTTTTATGATTGGTGTCTGATTTCCAGCAGCTTTCATAGTGCCGTCTGTGTAAGTTTGCATTCCAAATGAAGGAAGAGATTAGACAAGATACCATTTATTACTCCTGCAAAGTTTTAGAAGGTATACTGGAATATGCATGTCCGGCTGTTAACTGTCAGTCCATCACTCTTTGTTTACTTAATGTCTCCTGAACTTTTGAGATATCCTCATGCAATTTGGCTTATTTTCTCGAGAAGGCATTGTGTCTGCTAACATTTTAAGAGCTATGCCCATATTCACTATACATTTACGATAAGGCAGAGACTATTAAGTTATGATTTTGTCCATCCATCCATCTATCTGTTACTAATTTCATTTCTGCAGAATAACTCAAGTTTTATATTATCTGCATTTACCAAATATTGGTGGCTTGCACTTGTAGAAAGGAAAAAGTTAATTGATTTCAAGGTATAATGGTCAAAAATCAAGATCACTGACTGAAAGTAAAAGGTTTCTGCACAATAACTTTATTTCTTCATCATCACAGTTACAAGACATTGTGGATGTCTTGCATTTGGAGTAAGGAAGAACCCTACCAATTTCAAGATCAAAGGTCAGAGGTCTCCACCACTGAAAGAAGAAAAATAGTTTACATGCAATGTCAGTAGTTCTGCATTACATGCCATGACCAAACACTGTGAATGACTTGCATTTGGGTTAAGAAAGAAGCCTATTGATTTTGGGGTCAGTGGTCAAGGTTACTGTGACTGAAAAAGGCAAATGCTTTCTGCACATTAGCATTGGTTCAACATAACATGCCTTGTCTAAACTTGTAGATGGCTTGCACTTGGGGTAGGAAAGAAATTTTTTTAGTTTGGGGTCAATTGTCAAGGTTACTGGGACTGAAAAAAAATAAAAATAGAAAACCAAAACATTTGTTTTACATCTCATACCTGGACCAAATTTGGTGGATAGCTTGCATATGGGGTATGGAAGAATCCTATCGATTTCAAGTAAAATGGTCAAGGTCATTGACTTTAACTAGAAAAATAGTTTCCACACAGCAGCATTTGTTCTACACCACCAATTGGATCAAACTCTGTGGATGACTTGTAATTGGAATAAGAAAGAAGCCTATTGACTTTGGAGTCAAGGCGAAGGGCCAGTGTCACTAATGGTGAAGGAAGAAAAATGGTTTCTGCATACAAGTTTCAGTTATCTACCTAGAAGACTATTAAATACTAGGCTGCCATTCAGTGTACCCTTGTAACAAATTTTGTACATTCGCCTGTCTTTCACACCCTTCTCTGGTTTATATCTCCTGAACCATTTTGAACTATCATCATGAAACATGGTATATATTTGTATCATGGCAGACATTTGTGTTGCACATAGAATAATACTTCGTAAGATTAATACTATTAGAGATAATACACGTCATTCTATCCATCACTCATTTCTTTATTTGATGTCTCTTGAACACTTCCTCATACTTTTCTCTGGTAAATATCTCCTGAAGATCTGCTTGAAATTTGTTGTGAATTTGTAGCATGACTAGACAATTTGTCTTGTAAAAGAATGTTCCCTTTGTGGTAAGCATCTCCCCACACTTGACAGTTGTATTAACATCATATCTCCTTAACCATTTATGGTATCTTCATGAAACTCATATTCTTGTATCATGACTTGACAAAATGTCTTGTAAAAGAATGGACTCTAACAAGCATTTTAAGATTTATTCCCATTTTGAAACAAATTGTGTTCATCAGTTTCTCTGTCATGCTCATGACAGTTAATATCATCCAAACTGTCCATGATACTTGCATCCTACTAGTTCCTGCCACATTTCAGGGTTCTTAAAAAGCATATATTTAAAATTTATAATTCTTTCCACATTTTGTTAACTAGAGGTGCATGTAAAAGTAATTGTATACAGCAACACTTGTAATTAAAGTACCACCATTTCTCACAACAAAAAGCGGCTTTTCAAGACAGATTGTCTCCCATAAAAAGTTTTGTCAGACATTGTTCTTGCTGAAACATTACATGCATTCATCTCGATAAATGTAAACAGCAACAAAGAGATATTTTTCATAAAACATTTATATTCATATTTGTGATGATATTAACATATCCATGATCATCTGTAATAACATACTGGATAAATCACAGTGGCTTGTATCATTGCTTATGTTTTACCTATAAACAATACATATAGAGAATTATCTCCAGAAAGAGAATATATTTATTTTAAAGACAAAAACCAAATGCTTAATTCACCCATGACATAACTGGATTTGCCTAACCCAGTTAACACCACAATGGCCATCTTCAGAATCTTGTTATCACTCCATCTCCTAGATGGCTGACATGTTGACATTGTGCATTCACCAAAAGACTTCTATTGATGTATACCGTAGTTGATACTAAATGAAAATGCTGCCAATCCGATGTCCAGTATGGCCACCACAGTGGCCATCGTTAACATCTAGTTTTGGTTACTCCAGAAGAACAGAAATCGATATCTGCATAGGGTTTCAGACTTCTTGTTGGTCCTAAATCAAAATGTTGCCAATCCAGTACATCCACCATAGCAGTTAATTTGAAAGTCTTGTATTTCTTGAAGAATATCAGAGATAGTTTCAACACTTAGCAGTTAAAAGGAAGAAATGGTCTTATGTTGATTTCCTGGAAATTCTTTAAAGCCAGCACATCATCAGTCCCTTTTTGGGACTCTTGTTTCTTAACTCTGGGTTCAGAATAATCTGCAGTTCACTTGCAGCAGACTCTCCTCAGCAATCACAGTTACAAGGAATAAATAATGTAGTGTCTGGCTCTTTGAGCAGTACTGAAACACAAATTTTGCCAACAAATCCTAGCCACTGGTCATGTTAAGCAAGTGTTTGCTTATTAGAGGACATTTATATCGTAAAATTGATCAGCACTGCACAGTTTGGTTGTAAATGACAGGTGGTCACTCCTAGGTTTTACTGTACAGCAAAAAAAATTATAATCATTTGTAATGCATATTTTCAAACTGTGGATATAGTTTTGTGTACAATGCTGTCCTGTGATATGGATTAAGGTGCATAAATCTTCTGTACACTGCCTTACTGGGATATGCATTGCAGTGCATCAGTTTTATGTACACTGCTTTGTTGTGATATGGATTGCAGTGCATCAGTTTTGTGTACACTGCTTTGCTGGGATATGGATTGCAGTGCATCAGTTTTGTGTACACTGCTGGGATACTGGGATATGGATGCAGTGCATCAGTTTTGTGTACACTGATTTGATGGGATATGGATTGTAGTGCATCAGTTTGTGTACACTGCTTTGCTTGAATATGGATTGCAGTGAATCAGTTTTGTGTACACTACTTTGCTGGGATAAGTATACACCAGATTCATGTGCAATTTGGAATTAAAAATGGTGGTCGATTATGTAAAACCAACATACTATGAATAGTAGATGAATTCACTCAACAGATATCATTAAATTTGCATGATTTTAAAATTTGTAGGTTTAGCAAAATTTTGACAGCCATATGTTTGAGTCAGAATGTAATTCCTAGATTAGTGTTGCATGTTAAAATGGTCTGACAGTTTCAAAATACAAAGCAAAGGTGTACTTAAAAATGCTTTTGCCAAAATAAAACAAATCACTTCAATATAACAAAGTACCATAGATGTAGAGAACTGTGCTAACATATGAGGATGTCTGATTCAAATTTGAGATAATTTTAGAAACAATATGAATGGCTTCTGACTTACAAAGGAAACATTTTGGTGTTAGTTTATGATAGATAAATAGCTATAGTAATGTTCTTTGCTTCATTGATAAAAACATACTGAAAGCTCATTTTGAAAAGTGAACTGACATGTATGTTGTTATTTTGTGAGCACTGTTGGAGGCTATTGCTTTATGAAACTTGGTATGCATTCATATAATGATGACATGAGTTTATGTCACATATAAGAATCAACTTTGTCAGATTATTACTTCAAAGGTGATATATATTTATTAAGATTATGATAATTGAATTTTTCAGATTTACCATGCTTTTGGCTTGAAGCAATCTGTTTATAAGGTAAACTAATAATTCTGTCCATCTTTGAACAGCATAACTGCAAAATCCCATTATGTATTGGCTTAACTGCTTATTGAAATTGTGAACATTTTATTTCATCACCGTCTTGTCTTCATCAAAATATTATTAATATCATTAATGTCTGAAGTCTTTTGATTGAAGTTTCCATAGCTGCAGTGCTGTAAAATTCAGTTATTAAGCTGCAAGAAAACTAAATATTTATTTTCTCCTTTACTAAGTCATATTGGATGTAAGTTTGATAAATACAGCTTTGATGTCAAAAGCAAATATACATTGTTGTGGATAGCTACTCATCACTCTAGGAAAACAAATAAAGTCTACTAAGGTACCAGAAGGTTGGACTGAAGTATGCCATCATTATATTGCAAAAGTCAATTGTAATATAGCATTAGTATTAATGAGAAAAAGTAACTTTGTTGTTATTAATTGAACCATTTAAGCACAAAATAGCATTTAAGCATTAAATACTGTTGGGGGGACAGTATAAAGTAAAACAAGTTAAACTATAAGTATCAACATATATATCAGATTTACTCATTTTTCTGGTAGAGTCAGCTTGCTTTTGCCTGAATGACTTACTTCCCAATTAATACATATTTAACATTGTCCTCTTTCATCTTGCACTGTGTTTTATAACTCTTTGTTTATGTGTGTTTCTCGAAGCTTGTGAACATGTAACAATATATATGGAAATGGCTACAGAGGAAAAACAACTATCATGCATGTAACTTAAGATTTTAAGAAAAATGATACTAAAGTAATATGGATTGGGGGGAAGAACAGAGGTGAAAAGAGAAAAGTGACAATTTTTATGCAAGAAGTAAGAATAGTTCATTTATGACAGGTATGGAGTGTGGCAGCCATGGTGTACTATGCTGAGCAGATGAGGGAAGGTAAACCTCTTCCAAAACCTTATGAAAACATACACGATGATACCCAGCAGGTAAATATTGCCAGAAATTGTCCACATAGCTACACTGTAAATGTTTCAAATGACTATTGCAATAAGCATTCTGAGTATTCCATGCATTCATTTCTATTTTAGTAGATATTCAGTCTTTTGCTTGCCATGGTGTGCAAGATAGAAGTGTATTTGCTTGCCATGGTGTGCAAGATATAGGTTTATTTGCTTGCTGTGATATGCAGGATAGAAGTGTATTTGCTTGCCATGGTGTGCAAGATAGAAGTGTATTTGCTTGCCATGATGTGCAAGATATAGGTGTATTTATTTGCTTGCTGTGATGTGCAAGATAGATGTGTATTTGCTCAGTATTAGTCCAGTTTATTTTGTTTCAAGCACAGTAACTATCAGAATGATGGTCTTTGAAAAGACATGTCATACAGCAAGTTATTTTCTTGGATGTGAATTTAGTGATTATTGTCTGAAAAGAATGGTTTAACTTTTTGGCAATTTATGTCAGGGATTGCATATACAGGGGATTTTATTTTAGCAGGGACTGTCAGCACTACTTTCTCCCAGTGATAATAATTGCCATACCAGTGTATGCCAAATTATTCTTGACTACACAATCATTTTACAGGAAAATTCAGAATGGCCTATTTTCCTTTCATTGAGGGAAATGCAAAGCAGGACAAATCATGTAATCAGAACATGTCATTAATTGACATGCCAGTCTGTTCCATTAGAAATGACAATGGTATTTTGATGTCAGGCTAATCTTGAGATATTGGTTCAGATTAAACAAACAAGAACATTCCCAATCATATGTATTGTGAGCTTGTTTGGCTACTGCATGTTCAAAGTGTATTGTTTGAACAGTCCTTCATATTATCCATAGGAGTGAATACATTATTGCAGTCCTTAGAACACTTTATTCACTCTATCAATAAAAGCAATTAATTTAACTATTATTCGATGTATGTAACAGTACTAAAGATTGGGTGCACCCAAGAAGGAAGATTTATTTAGACTGCCATGAGTGGTGATTGTTATGTTTTATTATACATGCTGAGAAGAGAGGCTAACATTAATGATCACTTACAAAGTAAATCTTGAAAATATACATTTTTCATGCTTACTGCAGAACATTACATGTAGAGTAAAATTCCATTTCTGTGGTAAAATTTACTGCAGCAGAATTCCCCAAATTTATCATTTCATTGAATGAACTGTTAGCATGTCCAAACTTTTGAACTGTATTATCTCTTAGCTAAATCTCAGTTTGCTGTTAGGTTTGACATATACTTGAATGAGCCAACCAGCCGTTAATGTAGAGGTGTATGGATTTTATGGTCATTTCAAGTAAAATGGATTATGAAGCTTTTGCAGTTATGATTACATATTGAGATCAAAAACAGAAGAGAGCTATTGTTATCCTAATTTTTTTTTTTAAATTTAGAAAGATGCAGAAATTGGATCCATTGATTATCAGGAAGTATTAAGAACATTTTTCAAGTAAACTCTACTGCTCATTCTGTTTTTGTTCAAAGCACATAACGGACCATCATAAATCTTTCTAAACACTGAGAAAAATTTTGATATATCATTTAAGCAATGGTTGGAAGAAAAATGACAGGCCAAATTTGCAAGTAAGCAAGCAAGAGAAAAGGAAAGAGAATATTGAAAAATAAGTCATAGTTACAGATATTTGAAAAAGAAACACTTATCTTCATGAACTATTTGCTTGATGGATTATTTATGAAGAAATAAGAGCAGCAAATATCCAATAGAGCATAGTGAAACCATATGTAAGGAGATAAGAGTTGTTTTACTTTTTGAAGGGGACAGGGTTGCCCATGTACTATTTTAATGAAATGCAGGTTATTTTTGAAGTGTCAGACTGAAAATACAGATCTGATGTATTTATTTTCACATTATGGCTTATATAGTATTGAAGTTGGAAAATGTGCCAAGATCACACTTCTGCATCTGAATGCAGTGTTTTATTATTCTTTCCACTAATTATCATTACTTGTTTTGATGACCATATTGACCATGGGTCTAGCTTTGGTCATTTAGATTCTTTTTAATTTCCACAGAATTAGTTCACAACCTACTGCAAATTCTCTATGCTATAATCTCCATCTTTGTGAGTTCTTTGTTCTAGTGACACATCACTTCTGCATGTGTGTCAGGGACAGGTAATATGTAAGCCAGTTATTGTGAGGATCATGTATTTCATCACAACTATTCATATACAATGCAATTAAAATTTATACAAATGAATATGGGACTTAAAGTTTAGAAGATATCAAAGTGAATATGGGACTTAAGGTATGGAAGATATCAAAATAAATGTCGGACTTGAGGTATAGAAGATATCTAAATAAATATGGGACAAAAGGAATAGAAGATATCAAAATGAATATGGGACTTAAGGTAAGGAAGATATCAAAATAAATGTGGGACTTAAGGTATAGAAGATATCTAAATAAATATGGGACTAAAGGATTAGAAGGTATCAAAATGAATGTGGGACTTAAGGTATAGAAGATATCAAAATGAGTTTAAGCAGAAATCTCCACATTTGACCTTAACAAAACAGAGGACTGCCTCTTGCATTTTTAACAAATTTGACTGCCATAATTTCAGTGGATAATAAATTTTGAGATATATTTTCATAATCTCAGTCTGAGGCTGTTAATTCATGAAAATGTCTCCATAAATAAAAAATAATTCCTTATACAGTATTATAATTTGTTATGTTGAGTAAATTGAGAAGGAAAATATTTTACATTTTTGTTTCTGTATTTGGGGAGTTGAAAATTTTTTACATTTTACAACCCTAGAGTTCTACACACAGCAAAAATGACTTGTTTTCTGTCAGTGTTGTCATTTTGTGCCAGAATCAAGATTTGGGTTTTTCTAAATTAATACTGACAGCTGAAGCTTAATTCTTTGACATTCATCACATGGCAATTACCTCCAGTGACAGTAAATATAAGTACAAGGATGCTAATAATTTTTTTCATTTATCACATAATACTACAGATATGACATTTCATTAATTATTTTCATATATTTGCTTTTTAAAGTTATAAATAATATAATATCATAAACATTATGGCCTTGGACATTGCAAACCATGCAAGGCTTGAGGCATAAATAAAATGAGATCATATTTTGTGCTTGTTAAATATAATCAGTTGGGTTTTTTTTTTTACTTGATAAATAATCATACATTTGTTTTTATTTCATATAAAATTTATGAAACTTTTGAAACTATTTGCTATTTTACTTCTTGATGGCATTCAAGGAAATAAATAACTGATATACACTTTTGTATGTATTTCCTAGAAAATGAACTTTATCAATCAATCAATCAATCGATCAAAAAAGAAGATACAAAGAATAGATGATCTGTCATTGGTTGATATCTGTGTTTTAACTCTGACCATTAATAAAGGTTAAGGTTCTGCTTTTTGTTTTTTTAGTTATTTTTTAAGCTAATAGACGGAGGGGAGAAGAAGAGATCAGGATATGGACATTGTATTGTTTTTCTTATATGATATTGGTATCATCATTTGTTATTGTTGTGGAATGGAAGAGGCTAAATAGTCAAGGAAAATGTATCACTATTTGTGTTGGAATTTTTTAACAAGACCTGAAACTTACATAATTCAATCTCATTTTTCTTTTGTCATTCAGATGGGTGGTGATTTTATACTGGACAAAGAAGGAAGAGCTAAGTTCTTGTATCCCAGTAAAACATCCAGGGATAGACCAGATATCAGTGTGATTTTAGATGTATTAAAGGTAACATACTGACAGTAAAACATTCTGGGATAGACCATATGTCAATGTGACTTTAGATGTATTAAAGGCAACACACTTGCAGTAAAACATCCAAGGACAGACCTGATATCAGTGTGATTTTAGATGTATTAAAGGCAACTCACTGACAGTAAAATATCCAGGGATAGACCAGATATCAGTATGATTTTAGTTATATTAAAGGTAACATACTGACAGTAAAACAGTCTGGGATAGACCGTATATCAGTGTGATTTTAGATCTATTAAAGGCAAAACACTTACAGTAAGACATCCAGGGATAGACCAGGTATCAGTGTGATTTTAGATGTTTTAAAGGTAACATACTGACAGTAAAATATTCTGGGATAGACATATGTCAGTGTGAATTTAGATGTATTAAAGGTAACATACTGACAGTAAAACATTCTGGGATAGACCATATATCAGTGTGATTTTAGATGTATTAAAGGCAACACACTTATAGTAAAACATCCAAGGACAGACCTGATATCAGTGCGATTTTAGATGTATTAAAGGCAACTCACTGACAGTAAAACATCCAGGGACAGAAGAGATATCAGTGTGATTTTAGATGTATTAAAGGTAACTCACTGACAGTAAAACATCCAAGGACAGACCTGATATCAGTGTGATTTTAGATGTATTAAAAGTAACATACTGACAGTAAAACATCCAGGGATAGATGAGATATCAGTGTGATTTTAGATGTATTAAAGGCAACTCACTGACAGTAAAACATCCAGGGATAGACGAGATATCAGTGTGATTTTAGATGTTTTAAAGGTAACATACTGACAGCTATTGGAGCTTCAGATACAAGTAGTCATCCATGAAGTTAAATACCTTTTCACCTTTATCTTTAATATTATTTCATAGTCAATTCATAGTCAGTTCCAATTTATGGTGTCCAAGTAGAGAATTTAACGAGTTTTATCATTAATGTTAACTCAGCACCTGGGTTATATTTTCCAAAGTTATAGTTTCCAACATTACAGTATAGTTTCTTACTATATATTCTAGGTCACCAAACTTTTATTTTTTTAGATCTTGACTTTGTTAGTTTGATTCAGGGTCCACACTAAGAGGTGATTTAAAGCTTGAAGACTGTCATTTCACCTGAATAACTCCCAGAAGCCAAGTCAAGTTTGCCTTGCCTTGATTTCACCCTGTTCCCATGACCCAGTTCTATTTCAAAATACAAAGCATTAATAATCAATGTTAAGTGTTCACTTTTGTGTCACTTTTCCCTTCAAAGAAGATTGTGGAAAGCAGGAAAAGAAGTCTCATGTTCTGTAGTCAGTGTGGGTGCTAATCTGGTGATCATAATTACCATACATATATACACTGCTTTCATTGGAATTCCTAATGAAAATTCACACATTATCGTTGAAAAACAAGGAAAACTTTTAATTTTTGCAGCCCAATTTGAAGTGAATTATATAGTCTAGTTCAAAGCAAATTAGTACTTACTAGATGTATTCAAGTCATTGCTAATAAAATTAATCATTATATCCAATATTTCATCCTATAAATGTATAAAAAGAGGACTTTTACTAAGAAAACAATACCGATTTTTACTGTAATTACTTTAAAAGTTTCCAGTTTGTACAGCAAATTAAGACAAGCTTTAATAACTTTATAAAGTTATTCAGGTCAGTATTTTATCGTCTAACATGAAAATATGCAAAAGAGAGAAGTTTTTTCACCTAGATGTTGGAGTGCAGCATCGACCATTTTCATTATTTCTGTTTTTTGGATCAAAATACCATTTATACACAGTAGTCAACAAGCTAAAACTTCGTACCCTACCCCCCCCCAAAAAAAATTGGATTAAGATAATGACATGATTGATTTTTTTATGTGCAGAGGTAGAAAAAGCCCAGGACACCCAAAATATAATTTCTGGCAACTATTTTTCCATAAGTGAAAGCCCAGTCAGACAGCTGAAAAAAAATATTAAAAATGATGGTGTCAGAAATTGTAAAGAATTTTTTTTTTTCCAGCACAAGACATTCGATTGTTAATTTTCCCTTCTGGATAGTTATATCAGGGTTCCCAAAATCTCTCCATATAATTCCATAGTAGAGTGATTTCTCTAGGCCAGAAGCCACTGTATCGGTTACTCCTTGTCTGAGTAAGTAAACACATTCTTTATGAGTCTCTCAATGTGAACCCTTAAAGAAATCAAACATATGAATGCTCATTGTTGTTCAACACACTAGCATATGTATCTTTCATCTTTCACTTGACACATTATTCCTATGATATGGTTGTATGATTTCCCACTGGTCAGTTGAAGAAATGGAAACTTTCTATAGAGCATGTTAAATAATTTTAGCTAAAGGAATATGGCAATTATTTAGAGTCAAACCAATTGTAATCATTGTTGAATATTATACTGACTTGTAGGATAATGGCTAAGCAGCAAATACACATGGAAAGTTTGCATTCACCTGACAATTTAGACATAGAAATAATAGTACAGGATTAACTGTAAGTTAACCATAATGATGTAAACTCAGATAATATAAAATATATAGTTCGGGATTAACAATAAGTTAATCATAATGATGTAAACTCAGATAATATAAAATATAAATAAGTTTCTGGTTAGGGGTAGTCATCTACTAGAAAGCTAATGGACAACAAGACACCAAGTCCAACAAATTAACCCCCAAGCCAGTATTTTCATTGCTGGCACAAAACTCAATAAAAAAGGTAATTGTTCAATTTTTTTTTTGTTGCTGTTCTTGAGCAGGTTAAATAAGTGTAACATATGTGACAGTTTCAGTTAGCTGGACTGATGGTGAATGACAAGTATTGGATGCAATTTGGACTTAATTATGTAATAACAAAAGTTGTTGAATAATTTTAATTATAACAATCTTAGGGTAATTTACTTGGCAACCAGAAAAATCTTCTGAGTAACCATATAAAGCCAGTTGCCAGGGCCAACAATGGAGTTTAAAACTACCCCTGATGCTGACCTGCCAACCCTTACAATTTGACCCAGTCTTACAGAAATGACCATTAAAATGCAGACTTACAGAATAATTGCACAAAGTGTGGAAATACAGTTGTTACATATTATACATGTTCAGGACAAAATGGACAATAAATCTCTTAAAAGGTTAAAATAGTTAGTACAAAATATTGAAAATGAATATTCAGATTCTTTGGAAAATAAAGCAGGAAGGGCAACAATTATGTTTATTGGATGTCATGTGTTGATTGGTATATGTCTCATGGTGTGAGAGATGAATGCTGTTGCCATGTAAAATTGGGGGAAAATAAGCCAATAGGATTATATCAGGTTGAGAGATAGCAAGAAGCTATTGAGCTCCTTATGGTTTGGAATTGCATTTTGTGAAACTGTACTGGAGGTAACTAAGGTCTACGAGTTCTTTTTTAACCTAATGTTTGGTAAATCATATGTAATTGCTTTCTCTATGTTACTGTCAGTACTGTTACTGTTACAGCAGGGTGGATGTGCTCAGTTCTTTGTACTCTAAGGATGATCTGAACAACTGTGCTTTGAACTATTTTTAAGTTTCTTTAGTAGATATTGAGAGGAACCAGACAGAAGTGAATTACAATAGACAAGTCTAAAAAGTATTAAGAAACACACAAATCTTTTAGTGGCATCAACAGAAAGAAAATTGTGAATGAAGCTGATGTGTCTCAGCTCCAGATATGCAGCCTTGTGTATGTTTGTGACATGTTGGTGTAATGAGAGAGTACTTGTTGAAAGTGAGACCTAGATTTCATGCTGATTGTGTGAATTGAATGTTGGGTTGGTTGATGCTTATTATAGGAGGTAAATGATAGGAATGAGAAAGTCTTTGGTGATCAGGATGGCTTCAGTTTTATCATCATTCATCTGCAGCTTGTTATATGTCATCTATGATTTCAAATTGGAATGCATCTCTCTATGCCTTAGATGGTTGCTGCAATTGGGTGTCTAGATTTGTATAATGGGGTGCCCCTGCAAATCTGTTTGGGTTATTTTTAATAGAAATTATTAGCAATCATCTTCTGAAATATGTATTAGGTGGCCTGTGTGTACATCTGTGAGTTTGTGTGCATGCATAGGAGAGAGAGAGATTTAAACAGTGTCAAACTTTATAAGGTTACTTTAGCATGATTGTACTTGCCTGCAGCAATAACTGATCCTGATTTCTGTTTCAATGTATCCAGTTTATTTACCATTGTGCTTGATAACAGTTAGACTTAAACACAAATGTTTCCTTTGAAAACTGCCCTGACTGTGTATAATTCTACCTTCATGTAAACTTTACTACAAGATACTTAATACAGATGAAAATGGTCCCAAACAAAATTTTGAATTTGTTGAATTTAAATTTAAATATCTTTCTTTTTTTTTTGTTGTTGTTGTTATTTAAAACTAAAAATGTCAATGATGCATGGCTAATGTTTAGTCTGTTTATTACATCCCATGGTACTAATCAGCTGACCTCAAAATTAATGTATACATTTTTATTAGTTGTTTGTTAGCAATGTGGAATCTTTCTTTCTCACTTCTAATGTCCAGTGCCATTTAAAGTCAGCCTTTTATCCTGTGTCATCTTTAGAAAATAAATTATAGAATTTTTTCCATGCCTATTACTAATTTAGTTACTTCTTTTTCAAAATTATTAGTTTCAAGATTTAAAATAATTTATCGACCTGCCTATGATATCAATTCAAACAAAATTGGCATCATTTTGTCTTTCAGTTTATTTCTCCCTAGATGCAGTATGAATTTCCTATAAGTCCAAACCTTGGTTTCCCCAAAATTAAATAAGCCAGACTTGGTGAGTTGGGCCAATTTTGAATTTTTTATGTGTTTGAAGGAACATAAAACACACACATTGTGCCAGTTTAAGATTATTTTGGGGAAGGAATGCAGCTATACATTAATTAGCAAAACCTTCATAAATGCAATTAATTGTGAAAACAAAAACAAGTTCACTTTGTAATTTTTTTTTTTTCTTCAGAAAATCCAACAGTAGATTGTGAACAATACGAGAGCTGGACCCTATGATGTAAACATAATGATGGCTGCCATTCAAACCAGACAATCTGGAGGTGGCAGCTTGAGTCAGACAACAGTGTATACATCACTTGGAGATGCAGTTCTTACAGTGCTGTTACTTTTACCTTTGATGCAGTGTATTGTCCTGAAGGGTTTTCTGTCCTCACTTGTGCAGCTGGAAAGGAGTACAGATGCATTACTTATGATCAGTAATTGAACATTGTTCACATGAACAATTTTGAATACAGTATAACTTGTCTAGAAAAGCCACCTCTGCTGCCATGTAAATCTATTCTTTCTAGATAGATTGTCTCTTTAAATGTGGTCACATTATAAAACAAGGTTGATCCACACATAACAACTATGGTCTTTTGTGATAATTGGTCTTCCAAAACTGGTTATTCAAGTCACGTTTTGCTGGCATGTGCCATTTTATGTAGTATATTATTTTCTTCTATGGAGTGCTATTTGAAAGTAAGGTACAATCAAACCTGTCATTAGCGGCCATTAATGGGAAAGGGTAAAACTGGCAGTTGCAGACAGGTGACCTCTGTACACAGGTTAACCTTTTAAAATTGTGTTTTAAACAAATATCTTGTACCAAGTATCATCATTATTATTAGTAGTATGTTATCAAGATTGTTTTATGTGTAGAACAAAATTATAATTACAGGTATATGTTGTTCTCTCCCAAATTTTTTGTTCCACACAAGATTACTGTATTCTGCTCATTTTAATCCATCCTACATATGAAATCATCACCAACTTAAAATATACACTGATCTTAATTTGTTCATGCTTGAAAATCAAAATCTGCATTAGTCAGTTGCTCACCTCACCATCAGATTATGTGAGAAGACTGTGATGAACAAAGAATCAAAGGAAGACGTATATGGCTATTCTTTGTTACCTACCAGACTTAACTGCCATTACAAACTGGTATTGAATATTAAATGACCTTGACCCTATTGAAAAGGTATGTAACTCATATCCTTCCAAAAACAAACTTGTTTTACTTCAGAGGTAGTTTCAGTTCACAGGCAAATAGATGAAAATATCTAAATATATGTCATACTGGAACAAAACATGACTTCCGTTTTTGCTGCAGTAACACAACTCCTTTTCCCACTATCCAGCAAACAAATTGCGTTGACACTTTACTGTAATGATAAAAACTGCCTCACTTTGAAATTGATATATCGTTTATTTACATTTTGGACATGACTGGTGTACAGCAAGCACAGGTGAGATAAGAAATGTTTGTACATCAAATTCACATGATGTTCACTTATCTAAATAACGCCCTCTTCATGAAACAAAAGACATCAGTCACTGCTATAGATACGGACCAGTGTCTGCTTTAAGCAGGTAGAAACCATTGCTTGGTTAGGAGATGCCTGGCCATTGTCTGCAGAAGGCTGGTGAGTGTTACATACAGGACATCTATGAAGGAAATTTATCAGGGGGAAATGAGATTGATTGTTGTTAACAGGTAACCATTAGGATAGATGTGACTGTATTTCAATTTTTTTCACACAATTTTTTACAGGAAATTTTATTTCTTATAGAAATTTTGTTTTCAGGGTTAAAATACTCTATATCCAATGTTTATTTGACACATTTTTACATACAGATAAAAACTTTGATTATAATGTAGTCATGCCCAATTTATAATTTGATGGAAATAAAGATTGATGTATTATGTGTTCTATTTTGTATCCTCCTTTCAGACTGATCTATATACATGAATGCCTTTCAGTTCTCAATTCTTTGTCATGACATTCCAGCAGCATTTAGAATTCAAGCCATTACACTGAAATTTGAGCAAGTTTGCTGTACTGTGCCTTGCTCATTATGGGTTTTCAACTCTCCATTTTAACTTGTGCATAATGCATCAGTGGCTAAGGGTGATATGGTGACTTGCACAGAATGAGGGAGTTAATTTCATTTATTTAGCTAGGATATTACTTATCATAAAGTGCAAATAAAAAATTGTGTGTTTGGCAAGCATTTTGTTTAGTTTCTGTCACTACTGAGCCATAGAAAAAAGTTCGTGACTTCTCCTGAACCATTCAACAATATAAGATCAGTCTCAGTCAGACTTGGCATCTATGTTTCATTTGTTAAGGCCTATGAGCATTGTTTTATTTTGACTGCTGGTCTTAGACCATAAGAGCTTATGTGATTGCTTTCATCAGGAGTTTCCATCTTCTGTTATCTGTTGGCACAAGATTTTTATCACTACTCCTCCTAAACTATTTGGAGGAGTATGGATTGCCATAAAACTGTACAAACACATTTATTGGTCGGGTTGGTCTGAAATGTAAATTATGCCAATTAGACATGCAGTATTGTTATATCCATATGTGGATTTAATTGAAATAACTTCTTATAATGTCTAGTTGATCCTTAGTAGTATTTGTGTCAATCTGACATGGCTGCTATCGTGGCCATTTTGAAAATCTTGTTATTGCTATGCCTGCTAATGTGGTTTTCATTAAAAGACTTCCTCTGATGTCTAATTGGTCCTAAATGGTCTAATTGGTCCTAAATGAAAATGTTGCTCCTCAGTATGACCACCACATTGTCCTTTTTGAAAATCTTGTTACTGCTACTTCTCAAGAATGGATGGTTATGTTCACATGGGGTTTTCACTAAAAGGTTTTTTATGATGTCTGGCTGATCCTAAATGAATGTGATGCTGACAAGACATCAAGCGTGGCCAATATGGTAGCCATCTTGAAAATCTTCTTACTGCACCTCCTACTCAATGGATAGTTGTATATACAAAGAGTTTACCGTTAAAAACCTTCTTATGATATCTAGTTCGGCATAAATAAAAATGGTTTAGACATCCAATATGGCCACCATGATGGCCATCTTGAAAGTTGTACTATAGCTACTCCTTCTAAACAGATTTGCATATCCATATGGGGTTTTCACTGAAAGATTTATATTTAGTTACACTCTGTAAAAGGGTCACAAAGGAAGCACCTTAGCTACTGGTGATTCACTAAACAATTTTGTATGTTATTATCCCTATGCTGGCTAGCTCAACATATAGTATAACAAAACAGTTCAAGGCACATGACTCATTTTGTTGTGATGACTTACTGAAGTCAGTCTAATACATGTCTTGAATATTTTGAACCAAGTACAATTTCCCCTACCCCCCCCCCAAAAAAAATGTGTAATAATGTGTATCTTTAAATCATAAAATTAAAGTTGAAGCACCGATTTTGTCAAACTGTTCAGTGCTGGAGGTGAGTAGTTCTTGTATATAGTTTGCAATCACATAAGGCCTAAATGGAAATGATGGTTTTCAAAATACTCCAGAACTTTTGAGTTTTTATCTAGTCAGACTTAAATGAAAATGGTACCAACCTGACATCTAACTTGGCAGCCATGGCACCCATATTGAAAATCATGTTATTGCTACTCCTTCAGAATGGATGGTCATATTGACATGGGATTTTTACCAAAAGACTTCTTATGATGTCTAGCTATATCTTAATGAAAATGATGCTAACTGGACATCAAATATGACCACCATGGTAGCCATCTTGAAAATGTTGTTATTGCTACTCCACCTGAATGAATGGTCATATCAGCATGGGTTGTAACTAAAAGACTTCTTATGATGTCTACTTGGCCCTAAATCAAAATGGTGCCAATGTGGCTTGTTATTGCTACTCATTCTAAATGCAAAGTCATATCAACATTGAGTTTTCTCTGGAAGACTTCGTATGGTAACTAGGTGGTCTGAAAATGAATGTACCAATCTGATGGCCAATATAGCCACCATAATGGCCATCTTGAAAATCTTTTCACTACCCTGTCTTTATGGAAAGTTATGGAAAGTGATTCGTATCGAATTAGTTTTTCACCAGAAGACTTTTTATTATATCTAGTTGGTATTAAATGAAATAGGTTCCAATTTGACATCAAGTGTGGCCACCATGGTAACTATCTTGAATAATACTAATGCACTTGAATGGAAAGTCATGCCATAGGCTTTTCACCAGAAAATGAATAACGATATCTAGTTGGTCCGAAATGGTGCTAATCAGACTTCAAATATGGCTGCCATTGTGAACATATTGAAAATCTTCCATCTAATTATCCTAAATGGATGGTCATCTCAATATGGGGTTTTCACCGAAAGTATTCTAATGGTGACTACTTGGGCCGAATTGAAACTGGTGTAGATCTTACATCCAATATGGCTGCAACAGTGGCTAACTTGAACGTCTTTTAGCTCAAGAATATCATAGATGGTTTCAACAATCAGTAGCTGAAAAGAACATATGGTCTTATCTTGAATTCATGGAAATTATTTTCAGATGGTAGAAGTGCCAGTTCTTTCAAGAGATCTCTGAGGAAGTGAGAAAAACCATGCAGAGCAAGCAATCTTTTGACACACACATCAGAATACCCATTATACGTATATCAAACTAAAGGAAACTGTAGATACTTTAACCTATCCATGGATATATACATTTTTTTTCATAACAAAGATTATGATTGGTAAAATCCTGTGATAAATTTTCTTTAAAGACTCTGGCATGGAACCCTTAAGACAAATTTGGACATTTGCACAATTGCTTTTCTCTTTTCATATCATGTATGATTTTCTGATCTCTGGTTTCATAATTCTTGAGTTGAACCATAATAATGTGCTTTCTGACATCCAGTATAGACACTATGGTGGCCATCTTGAAGATCTTGTTAAAGTGTATTCTAGTCATAGTGACATTGGGTTTTCAGTTAAAGATTTCATATGATATCTGAAATGAAGATGGTGCCAATCAGACTAATAATATGGCTGCAGTGACAACCATATTGAAAATCTTGTTACAGCTACTTTTTCTGAAGATAACATTCATATAGACATTGGGTTTTCACTGACAGACTTCTTATGATATCTGGTTGGTCATAGATTAAAATAGAATTCCAACATAACGGCCATCCTAAAAATCTTGTTACACTAGTATTTTTAAGGGACAGTTATACTGACACATATTGTTTAAAAAATAAAATCACTATAAGACTATGGTCTCAAAATTAAGTAATGAAAAAAGTGGGAAGCAACAAGCTTTGTAAAATTCAACAAATAATTATTTCTTCTTACAATAATGTGCACTGGGCTCCTCTGGAACATACTTGTGCATGGTGTGAACTATGTTCATGTGATGGGAGGTCCAAGTGCAGCTAAAAACAGGTTTAAAACATCCCTGGTCTGGAGCTAAGCAATGCCCATGCCAACCCCTGTTCTGAAAGCATCAATGGAATTGGCATCAACTAGGGTGACTGGTAAGGAGTTCCACAGGCAGATTCCTGATGGGAAGAAGGAGTCTTTGTATGTGTTGACTTTGGTAATGGGGATGAGAAATCTGCATAAATGCCCTTTAGTGTTAGGTCCTGTCTGTTGGAGGTATGGTGCTGCTGGGATGTCAACTAACTGGTATACAATCCGGTACATCATAACAGCTTTGGCTTGTTGTCATCAAGCTTGAAGCTCTTCCCATCCCAAATGTTGGAGCATGGTGGAGATACTGCTGGTTAGTCGATAATCACTAGTAGTAAACGATACTGCCCTTCATTGTACTGCTTCAAGTTTGGCAATGTTTGCTTTGGTAGATGAGTCCCAAATGGTCGCTGCATACTCCAGCTGTGGATGTACTAAGGATTTATAGCACATAGCCTTTACTCATTTGGGGCATGTAGACAGATTTCTATGAAAGAATGCTGTGGTGTTGTTTGCTGTTCCATGACAAGATGCTATCAATGGTGACTCCCAAAAATTTGGCCTTGGATGTCATTCCCTCGAATACAAAGTGAAAATGAAAATAAAAAAATGATATTGCAAATTAAATCCCAAATAATCCTAGAATTTCTAATACAAGTCCTAATATTTAATGTTCTGAATAAACTTTAGTGGTATTCCAAAATAAATAATCTGTTACATGTAGGCTCATACAAATGTAACAAAAGAAAAGAGTGAAGTCAACAAGCTTTGTGAATTTTAACAAAATAATTTATTTCCCTAGAAAACAAGATAAAAATATGAAATAGGACTTACGATTTGTGAATATAATCCAAAAATTAATCCTAAAATTGAAAAAATATAAGCCCTATCACTAAACAGTTCTAATTGAATCCAGGTTCGAATCTCGATGTTCCAATATGGAAGGCGATGACATCAGATGAGGTCGTTGTACTATTGGCAACAATTCCTTGTTGAATAACAATTTATAATGTTCCCGTTTAAAATTCCAGAATAAATTTCCACTGAATATCTTTGTCCAAGTATTTTGTTGAAGTAGAATATTTCCCAGGGTGAATAAATTATTTTAAATACGAAAATCAACTCAAATAGTAACAACTTGATAAATCCCCTGAGCCCAAAGGTACAATTTTACAACTGACTGAAAAACTCTGAGAATGAGTATTAAAACCCTCAATTTTAGATCACATGGTGGCCCACGTGGTCACCCAGATGAAACAATGCAATAAAAGCGCACAGACGATAGATACATATGCCTTGAAAGAACTTAACGAATCTTACTATAAGATTTAATTAAAAAAATTGTTTACAAATTAGAGCTATCACGCAAGCAGAACATGACCTTGGTAATAGCCAATTGTTTTCACTTGATGTTTAAAAAATCTATGAACCAAAGTGAGCTAAAAATAGTGCTTAAGTCATACTTTTACATTCTAATCAGACTGATATTTTTTTCAAAAATATCAAATCCCGTGAAAATAATCATTACAATAAAATGTAATGAAGCAAAAAATAAAATAAAAAAGAATTTAAAAACTAACACACAAGTAATTAAATTACATATTCGTAACAAATCCAACACTGGAAGAGTTGATATGCCTGTGGTTACCCATGTTATGGTGATATGCCAACAGTCTTTTGTTGGATCACAATAATACAATTCAAGGATACATCCTTATTTGAAATTTCACTACAAATCCAAGTTTCTGTTTCCAAGAATGTTTAGAGCACTTTCAATTTCCAGAAAAGAATGACTTGAATTAAATAATTTGAATAAATAAATTCCAGCCCAAATGAAACACTGGACACAACAACAATACAACTGATTCTGCTCAGATCTTACTCCATGAATAATTAATTTCTAGAAAAGCAAGATTATATAGTCATATACATGACCTCGTGTCACAATTAACATTTCTAAAAAAAATACTATTACCTAATGGAAGATTTCATTCTGGAATATTCTAAATGTTTTGAAGATAAAATCTTAGTCATAATTGGCAGGTCTGTTTCCAAAATTATAAAATGTAAACAACAGGTAGACCTGGCATCTCGTGGGGAATTTCCAATGTTCTGGACTCAGATTGAGATAAACATATTGTTTACAAAACCAAGATCAACAATTCATGTTAGGTAGAAAATGAACTTGATTTTGGACAAGGTCAAGTCCAAAATACAATTATCCATAGCATATAATGAATAAAAAAAACTACCAACAATGCAAATTAAGTATTTATAACAACTTCACTATGTGTAGTCAGTTCTAAATGAAAATGTTGCTAATATGACCTAATAAAATTGTACAGACATGTAGTTTTACTTGTTTTAAAAATACTTCTCATTATATACAGCTGTTGCCATGATGGCCAGTCTGAAAATCTTTATATGGTTACTTCTGATGAACAGATGGTTGTATTTAAATGGGTTTTTTAACAAATTCCAATGAAAATGGTGCTCATCTGACCAACAGTATGGTGCATTGTCATCTTGAAACTCTTGTTATCACTGTTTCTGTTGCATGGATGGTGTCATAGAGATAAGAGTTTTCATTGAAACACTTCTTACAGTAATTGTTTCTGAATAAAGGTGGTGCACATTTAACTACAACAGATCTTCACTTTTGTGAAGGAGCTTGAAAACCACACCTATTTGACCTTGGAGTCCTCTAAATGGCTAATGTATGAACTTTACTTCTGCAAGTTGACAAATATAGTGATAAAATGAGACTAATCATGTCTGATTCAGAATCATTGTGTACCAATGTTGAGACAGAAACTTCTACAATGACCTGAAGGATACATCAAGTTTTTATTACAATAGTGACTAAGGTATTGTAAGGCTTACTGATCAGAAAAATTGAATGTGAATTTTAAATATCATTGATCATAAATGACTGTTTTGAATGCTTGCCTGAGCATCTGGAATGAAAACAACATTACAGTTGGTGAACATCAACATTTTCTTTTCTTTTGAGTAGAAATTGAATACGTCATTGAGCATTAGCTAATTTAAAACCACTACCATCCAATCTGTTATAATGTGTGCTTCTTAAATCAAGTCAGACACAGGGGCTTTGTGTTTAAATGTTGCTAATACTTAAGCTATTGAGTGCTTTTGCTGTTCATCAAAGAAATATTTTATGGATTATGTAAAATGTTGTATCAGTTAGAAACCCTGTGAATAAATCATAATTGGCAGATCATCTATGTCTGATTTTTTTTAAAAAAATAATCAAGTTGTAAAACATTTCTTGATTACTTTCTACACTTTTCTATCACAATATCAAAACATTTCAACTTGTTCTAGTAGAATGAAATTTGAGAGTCATTAATGCTGTATTAGCTTCATTGTCAATAATTCCACATCTACTTGTAAAAGAAAGCAATTCCATTTCTGTGCTTCTAATTAATTGATGGTACAAATGATTCCAACATAATTATATTGTACTGTAAACAAATCTGTTAGGTTTGTTGTTTTTATTACTACTGTATATCATTTCATAGACTTTTGCAAGTGTTATGTTAATTCTGAAATTGTATGGAAGAGCACAAAGATGCAAAGAACAATGATCTGTTAGAACTTACAGTATTTAAATTTCTTTGCTTACAAAACCTGTATAGTTTCAATCCCAGTATTTTGTGCATTACCATTCCTTGATGATAACTTTCTCAGTTTATTGATTTATCATTCACAGTGCCTTAGTTGATTATATTTGTCATGAGACAAAAATGTAAGTACATATCTATGTATGTCAAAAAATGGTTCAGTCATGACAAGATCATCAATGCTGTAGAAAATGGTGATGCTTTTCAGAAATATTTTACTCAAATTGTCTACTACATAGCTACATGTATTATCATCTCCTTATATCTTCATATTGAATGACATATAGAAACTACCCAGTATTTCTATTTGGACTTAGCATTGGTAGAGTCAGGTTTATTGTTGTTCACTACATACTTGATATAAGGATGCATGACTGAGGTATTTAAATAATTTTGGTATCTTTTCCAGTGTTATGTATATTTAATTTGTACTGTTTGTTGGCTTTACTTAATCACTGTGTTTTAATCAAGTTCGTAGTGTACCTAACCAGTGACATTTATTTAGTAAACAACAGAATACATAGCCAAAATTTTCTTTATGATTGTGGATTAAATTTTCAGATCATTATCACTGAAAATAAATTTGTTTACTTATATATGAATGTAGGATATTAGTTTTTCACTTGGAAATTCCTAAACTTCTTGACAACTTTGAATGTTTTGGGAATGAAATGGACCTACATCCTGTTCTATTATTGAGTCTGAGCCTTTATATAATGTTGTTTACTTGAAAAATTACTCATTCTTGCCTCACCATCCAAAGCAGAATCATTCTTATTGTTGGTTCAGTTTTTAGTTTGGATGGATTTATTTAAATTGTTCATTTGAAATCCAAAGTGCTCAATAATATTCTTGGACAGAAACGTTAATTTGGAGATATAGTGAATTCAGACAAGGAAAGTTTGGATTATATTATTGTGACACATCAAAAGACTATTAACACATGACCACACTCCAGGCTATTGGCACATTTGCATGTTCAAGACTATAGGCACATCAATGTATTTAATATTGGAACTTGTTTGGAATACCACTGGAATTCAATTGGAACTTGGCTTTATACATTTGGACTTGTGATAGAGCATTTAGAACTATTTGCGATTTAATTCACAATACTGTAGGTTCTCTTTAAATTTTCACTTTGTATTCTTGGGAAATAAATTATTTGTTGAATTTTACAAAACGTGTTGGTTTTCACTCTTTTCTGTTACTTAGTTTAAGATCAGAGTTGTAACACCAGCTAGTAGGTAATTATGTATTTATCATGTTGGCATCTCTACTATTTATTTACAATAAAAACTTTAAGCAATATATGTAATAACACCCGTCGTAAGTGCTGTGAATATGTACTCATATTTGACTAGTTTATCAAAAAGTTATTAGAAATCATTAAGTCTATGTTGCTTTGTAAACAGGTATATTGATTTCATGTAAGGCTTGATTTCCAGACTGTGTATATAAGGCAACATCTGTTACAAACAAAATCTATAGATTTATTTTAAGTCTACATGGTAGAAGTTAGTTAGTAGTAAACTAAAAGGCAGATCCTCGATCAGAGCCTCAAGGGGTGTGGTGGGAGGGGTGGTGGGGGGATTGAGGCTCTGGTCGTGGATCTACCTTTTAGTTTACTACTAGCGTAAACAAAATATGTGTAAAATTCAACAAATAATTTTAGTGTTCCTAGAATATGAAGTGAACAAGTAAATTCAACTGACTGTATTTTGAATAAAATCACGAACAGTCCTAGAATGTCTAACACATGTCTAAATGAATAAAATTACGAATAAACTGTAATAGTATTTCATATAAAATCCAACGCTGAAGGTGTTGACATGCCTGTAGTGGCCTGTAGTCTCTAATGTCCTAGTGGCCTGAAGTGTAATGATGTGCTAC
Source organism: Megalonaias nervosa (assembly GCA_016617855.1). Lineage (NCBI taxonomy): Eukaryota > Metazoa > Mollusca > Bivalvia > Unionida > Unionidae > Megalonaias > Megalonaias nervosa. The sequence continues at coordinate 17,897 of JAECUM010016471.1, read as the reverse complement.
TAGTCTTTGATGAATTACAATAATATAATCCATGAAGTTCTTGCTGAAATATGTTGGTGAAACATAAACATAACAATGAACTTCCAGATTGTCATTATCTTATTGTTGGGTGAACTGGATCGGGAAAAACAAATCTGCTTATGAACTTGCTTCTCGGCGATAATTTTAACTATGATCGAGTTTATATTTACACAATTAATCCGCAACAAGATAAGTACAAACTACTAAGCAAATATAATGACAAACTTCATGACGATCTTGAGGCTGGTGAAGATTTTTTTATAATCAAACAACCAGAAGATCTTGTTCCGGTTAATCAACTTGACTCGGATGAACATAAGATAGTAGTTTTTGATGATATTCCACTAAATAATACGGAGATGAACAAAATAAGATCATATTTTTCACTGTCGCGAAATAAGAAATGTAATTCTATTTATTTAGCTCAAGGTTTTTATAATGTTGACAGATTTATTCAGCGAAATACTTGTTGTTTTATATTATTTCCGGGACTGGATAATGTTGACGTTAGAAATATCGTGAATGAGCAATGTGGTGATGTAACAAAAGATAAATTTATCGAATTATATCATAAAGCTACAAAGGATAAATACAACTTTTTCTTATTTGATAAACTTGCAAATGATCCGACTAAAATGTTTCGCTGTTGTATTGACATTTACTTGCAGTAATGTGTTTCCCACTTCTTAAAATTTTATAAAATTTATATATAATAATTATGGATAAACGAGCAAAATATAGAAAACATATAGAAGATCTGAAAAAACTTGTTCAATCTCAAGCAGCATTTAAGCAAAAAGTACAGCAAGCACGACGTGGACAAGTAACTGCTGCAGAAACAACAGCTACGATTCTCAAACCTATTACTGAAGCACTTCTTGGAAAACAACCTGAAACTAGGACACTGTCAGACGAAGAAGTTAAACGACTTCAAGAAAAAGGTTTAGTCGGGATTGTTAAGGAACAACAAGAAGCAGCTGCTGCAAAAATTATTAGAAGATCTGATGAAGAAAAGTTAATGTTAGCTAGAGAACTTGTAAAACATATTGCTGATCCTGCTGCTAGACAAGCTGAACTAAGACAGCTATTAAATAATCCACTTTTATTTGAACAAAGATTATCAGAAAGAGTATCAGTTGATCCGATTGGAATTAGGTTAGGAGATATAGAGAAAAAAATTGAAAAATTTTATCCAAGAACATTATCACACTTGAAATAGACTTAAAAAATATAAATGACAGAATAGAAGATGATGAGTATAAAATGTTTAACATAACATATAAATTTAAAGATTTGAGAATATATGATATTTTAAGAAAAGAATATAATGCTGACAAAAAAATTGCACAGTTAACGCAAATATCAGAGGATAATAAGAAACAGATTGATTTAGTGGTGCCGGAAAATAAACAATATTATGAAGCTATTAGAAAATACCGAGAAGGTATTATCGCCGATCTTTATACCAAAGCTATTAATCAAATAATTAATGAAAAAAAGTACGGTCATCACAGTAATGTTTTGAGTACTATAGCAAAAGAAATAGATTTAAAAAGAGTACCGGCAAAGATTAAAAAACCAATAGTTGTATTTCCAGAGGAAATTGAAGAACCAATAGTTATATCTCCAGAGGAAGCTGAAAGGAGGAAGCAAATTGAAAAAAATAGAAAAATAGCAGAAGATAAAGTAACAGAATCCGATTACAAAACTTTTATATAAAAAATATGATATTGAAGATATTAATAATATCAATAAATTGTCACAAGACAAATATGATGATCTTATTGAAAAAATAAATGATATTTATAGAACTGGATCAGAAGCTTATAACAGGATTGAAAAAGCTAAAACAGAAGATCTTGAAAAACTTTTTAAATGTTATAGAGATGCTATTATTGCCAATAATTTAATGATCATAGCGGAGAAATTTAAATCTGGAGAATATAAAGATATAAAATTTTACGTGTTTGAACATAATGAGAATCTTCGCATGAGTAAGATTGGAGAAGGTGTAAAAATATTTACATCAACTGCTGAAATGATAGGCAGATTAATGCTATTAATTTCATCAAAAGAAGCTGGGAATGTTAGTGTTGAAATTGATAATGAAATTATTGATATACTTGATCATCTAAGATCGGAAAATTTATTAACATCTGACGAGTATGAAACTTTACATAGTGATTTAATATAAATCGCGGCGATTTAATTTTGTAAATGTTAATGTTGTAAATATCAATTTTGTAAATGTTAATTTTGTAAAATGATTTAATATAAAAAATGTCAACAACATTATTGCTAGACTCTAGTACAACCGCAAAAGATAGCGCAAATTTTTCAGTAAATTATATTCCGCCAATACAACTTGATACTGAAAAACAGTATGAAATTGGATTAATTTCTTGTACTTGTTGGAATGCTATGGCTAACGTAAAAACTGGTGTCAATGATGAGATTGCAATTATTTCAATAAGAGACATGCAATGGAGAATATTTAAAATTCCACAAGGAGCTTATAATATCAATGATCTAAATAAGACGATAAAAGAGCTTATGCAAAAAGAGAAGATAAAATCTGATAATTTCGAGTTAGCAGCGAATTATAACATGTTACGAGCTAGAATGACAATAAAAAATATGTCAGTTAGTTTTATATAACCAAGAAGTATCGCACCACTGATAGGATTTGAACATAAAGCGTATTATTTAGATCCTAATGAACGTATTACATATGACGGTGAACTGCCGGTAAATATAACTGACGTAAATACAATATTAGTAAATTGCTCTATTGCTTCTGGATCTTACTCAGCCCAGGGCAGTAAAGGACAAACGATTTATAGTTTCTCGCCGGATGTTCCACCAGGTTCTCTCATGCAAATTACTCCGCGTCATATTATTTATTATCTGTTAAATGTTGAAAATCAAATATCCTCAATAAATATACAGTTGACAGATCAATCTGGACGACAGCTAGATCTGAACAACGAGGTTGTTACTTATTATTTACACTTGCGCGCAATAGCTTCGTGATTGACAATAAAAATTATACAACCTCAGATATAATGAAACAGAGAAAAAAAAATTATCAAAGAAAAATAGTAGGAGGATTTTTTGGAAATATGTTTACTAAAGCTATTGAAAATATTCCGGGAATCGCGCGTAAAGTTGCACCAATTGCACTTGACGCAGGTAAAGCTTTTGCAACTGGAGCCGCATCTGCCGCTGGAACTGCGGTGGGACAAAAAAATAGCTGATAAAATAAAAGGCGCACCGTCTACATCTGAGATAAAACAAGCTATTTCAGAAATCGCTCCAACAAAAGAAACTCAACGTGCTATGATAACAACAACGAAAAAACTTTTATCACCAAAGGGCGAGCAGATTATACAAAAATTAATATCTAAGGTAACAACACCAATTACATAGTAACCGTTACAAAATCATAAATACAATTTTATATAATCTAATAAATAAAAAATGTCTGTTAAAAATTATCTCGATTTAGCAGAAACTTATGACATCGATGACACTGTAACAGAATTTGAGTATGTTGAGTATCTCGATGAAAATTCTAATGAACCAAAAAAAGCTGGTATTAGAACATTTAATACTCGAGACGAAGATGTATTTCTACTACCACATAAGGCAATGTTAGAAGTTCGCGGTCAGATTATGACAGTAGCCAATCCGCCAGTTGCAATTGCAGCTGAAACAGAAGTAGCTCTTATAAATAATGGCTGATATTTATTCAAAAGTGCTAGATATCAACTAGCTAATCAAACTGTTGAGGATATTTCAAGTCACCTACAAGTTGCAACTACAATCTTATATATCATTTCGTTTTCCGACGATTACTCCAGATCAACTGCAATGAACATGATGTGGTTTAAAGATATTGGAATTGGAAATGCGGCATCTAGAGAATTTATTCCAAGGGTAGCAGTTGCAGCTGGAGCTAATGCTGCTGCGAGTGCCGCAAATATAAGAGATTTTCTTATTGCTTATGCTACTGCGCTCGGTATAGCCGCACCAGCTGCTGCCGCTGATGCAGACGCCACAAGAGTCTCACTTACTGCAGCTTGTAATAATCTTGGTATAACCACACCAGCAGCAATGCAGACGGTACTGCAATGTTAGCTTTAGCTAACGCTAATATAACAGGTTTTAAAAGTGCACGTTACAATGAAGGTTTTGCTAAGAGAAAGGCACTTGCAGCAGGATCACGTCAAATTACAATGATGCTGCCATTAAGTACAATATTTGGATTTTGTCGCGATTACGATAAAGTATTTCGTGGAGTTAAACATACACTTATTTTAGATCAAGCAGAACAAAACGACTGCCTGTTTAGGTCAGGCGGAGCTGATGTACAATTTATCATAAACAAACTTGCTTTGTGGATGCCACGAATAACGCCGTCAGTCACTAAAATGTCAGAACTAAATAGTATACTCGATAAACATACAAACAAAATTTATTTTCAACAACATAAAATATATCAAACAGCAGTTCCAAATACTACTGACTACACATGGCGAGTCACAACAACATCAAGCGAACAACTGCCGAGACAATTGTTTGTTGCATTTCAACAGCAAGTGCGACGTGGTAACCAACAACAAAATAATGCAATATTTGATAACGCTAATGTTAGACGAATATATGCTAGACTAAATTCGAAGCAATATCCAGAACGAGCGATAGAATGCAATTTTGCAGATGATGCTAATAAAAATATTACTCGACCTTACATGTATCTTCTCGACGCAGTACAAAAATATCAGGATGTTGAAGATGGATCTCAAATATCAGTAGAGGAGTTTCGTACACTTTATCCAATATTTTATTTTGATGTTAGTAAACATAGCGAGCGAGCAGTTGATTCGACAGCTGATATTGAAACTACCTGGACATTAGGAGCAGTTCCAGCAGCGCAGTTGTACGTGTACGCGTTAGTGATCAGCGACAGATTTGTTACGATAGATTCCGTTGGAGGTAAAATGGCAGTCCAAGTTTAATCTGCAATCGTTATATAAGATGACAAAATATATTGTAGAAGAAATATATTTGACTGATGGTCAAGTTAAAAAAATTAGCAGCTGCTGTTGCAAAGCAGAGACAGGTATCATTAAAAATCAACCCTGACATTTCCAAGGGTATTTTAACAAAATTAATGCTGAAAAAAATCAAGTAAACAGGTACGATCGCAAAAAACCTTTTGTTTTAAATTTAAGTGCCGCACAAATAACAGCGATGTCAAAACAAGGTGGTTTCTTTGGTCCGGCATTATCAGTGATGGTCAGCACGTTATTACCTAAAATTTTGCCGGTGTTAGGTACATTAGGACTAGCAGCAGAGTCTGGCGCAATAACAGGCGCAACGAAAAAAAGCAGTTGAGGGCAGTGGTATAAAGAATATAGTCTAAAGCTTAATTTTATGTGACCGATAAATATAATGCCACAACGAAGAAAAACAGCAACGAAAAAAAAAAGAAAACAACGAAACGCCGACAGACGAAACAAGGAGGATTTCTTCCTTTACTTTTAGCGGGACTAGCGGGAAGTATACTGCCAAATCTGCTAGGAATAGGAGGACGAGGACTAACATTGCCGGGAACACGGCCATCCCGCTAAGTAACTTTGATATACTTGATAAACTAAAACAAGTAAAAAATTTCCACGGAGTTTATTCCAAAGATGAACTCAACACCAAAGATGTCGCAGCTGTAGGTTCGTGTGTGATAAATATACAAGATTTCAATGACGGGTCCGGCACGCATTGGGTAGCAGTTTATAATAACAATTATTTTGATTCATTTTGGACTTCCTCCGAGCGATGCAATAAAAAAATATATAAACAAAAAATATAAAATAATATATTATTCGTCCAATCAACTTCAACCCGTTGGAACTTCTGCTTGCGGATATCATTGTATAATGTTCATTAAACAGATGTCCCAATCACCTGACAATGTCAGGAAATTTAATTTTTTAAAGTTTATTTTACAGTTTGACAAGCAACCTTCTCACGTCAATGATGAGATTGCAATAAATTTTTATAAATCTATCTAAAGCTTGCAGTTAATTTTATCTAAATTTATAAATATATAATGTCAACATATTGTCTCAAATGTAAAACTAAAACAGAAAATATCAATGAAACAACAGAAAAAACAAAAAAACAACAGGACGATGCTGAAAAGTATTTGTGCAATCTGCGGAAAAAGAAAATGTATGTTTTTAAAGAAGTCGTTGGGAGCTGACGTTGTCAGGGAGATTATTTTAGTAGACGACTAAAAAATATAGAATGATATGCAAGTGCGATTCTGACAGAGATTTATGTCTCGAGCAAAATAAAATTGTCACATATTGCCAAAGTTGTAACAACAGAGAAATAATTGGAACAGGTATAGATATACATAAAGTAATTGGCAAATTACCAAAACCAAAAGGAGGCTGGACATTGCTAGGCCATAAATATACTGGACCTTATAATCCTCTTGATAAACAACTAGATGAAAATGATAATCCGCTGCCAGGACAAGAACCTTACAATCAAGTTGATGCAATAGCAATGCGCCACGATATCTGTTATCGTGATCATGAAAACTCAAAATCAGACTGCGATAAAGTAATGTTAGACGAACTTCGTGATATGGAGCCGACAAATATGCGAGAACGTTTTGATAGAAGGCTGGTACAGGGTTTTATTGGAGCAAAATATAAATTAGGACTCGGAAAGGAATTATACGATGATCTCGCAGCCGAACTACATAAACCTAAAAAAAAAAAAGTTTACGCAACGTAACGTTGTCGCAAATGCCGTTGATGATATCTGGGCGATAGATTTAATTGATGTGTCAAATCTAGCAGAATTTAATGATAATAAGAAATATTTGTTTAACGTTGTAGATGTTTTTAGCAAATATGCTTTTAGTGTGCCTGTTTCAGATAAAACAGGAACGTCAATAACTGATGCGTTAAAACAGATTATCGTTAGTACAGAAAGAAAACCAAATAAAATCTGGACAGATCACGGAGCGGAATTTTTCAATAAAAAGTTCGAGCAGTTTTTGGAACAAAATAATATCAAAAAGTATGTTACAGGAAATGAGGGAAAAAGTATTGTAGTAGAGCGATTTAATCGCACGCTGAACGAAAAAATACACAAATATTTGACAGCTAAAAACACAAACACGTATATCGATGATCTTTCTCAAATCGTTGACAAGTATAATAACGCGAAACACCAAACTATTAAAATGCCGCCAAACGACGCTATTAAAAATCCAATATTAGCAAATGAAAATATGTACCGCAGACATAAATTTAAAGTAGGTGATAAAGTTAGAATTTCTCTGACGAAAAAAACATTTGAAAAAGGATTTACTCCAAACTGGACTGAAGAAGTATTTATAGTTGATAAAGTACTTTTAACAATACCTGTAACATACGCGTTAAAAGATCTGGCAGGTGAGCCGATCATAGGTAGTTTTTATGAACAAGAACTAAAGACAAATTGAACAAGATGTTTTCGTTATCGAAAAAGTTATCCGAAAACGCGGTGACAAAAGTTTAGTTAAGTGGAGAGAATACATCGATAAATTTAATAGCTGGGTACCAACTAAGTCGATCCAATAACGTTATTATAAATTTGTTCGTATTTCACAAGCACAGATTTACATTTGATAGTTTTACATAACGAAATTAAATGTAATTTTCGTTTATTATCAACTGGCATTAAATTGAATATCTTAGCAAAAATAAAATCGTATTTTATACTCCTTTGCTGGCCAGTTATCTTCAGATTTAAAAATGGTTTGATAAGCTGCCAAAATGTTTGTTGTTCGGCAACAGTAAAATTAAGTTTTATTATTTTTTTAGCAATATGATACTTAACATTATATCGTCCAGTTGTTGGTCTGCTGTAATTTTTTCTGTCAGCGACGGTGACTATTTCATCTTCATCGTCAGATTCGTTGTTGTATAAAATATCATCTTCGCTATAGCTAGCAGATTTGTCTATTATATCGCTAGTGATTTTATTGTCTGCGATATCGCTAGTGATTTTAACATTGTCTGCGATTGTATCTTCCGCATATATTTCAGCAAGTCGTTTCATCAGATCCATATTATAATATACTTTTATCTAATTTATTGTTATAAGATATGACTGACGAGGTAAAATATCATCGAAAGGTTAATATATTAAATTACAAGGAACTAGCCGAAGCAGTTCGAAAATGTCTGTCGGGTTATAGTTCGTATTCTGTTGACGTTATTGTGATGCCTGGCGAAAATGATAAGATATTACTAACAGCAGCTGAAAAAAATAAACTTAATGATAGTGCAATAATGACGCTGAAATTTGATAAAGATGATATTATAGCGTTTGCACATAGCTGTCTTACTAAGACAGAATTACAAAATATCACATCTGAAACTAAATCTATCAAATGTTGATATTGACGTTGCTGATTTAGTTTTGCCATCAGCTACAAATTTTACTGCACGAGAATTAATTTCAAAATATTTTGCTGCAGCTGATATTGATTTAAATTTCATTTATTTTCCACTTTCTAAATTTACTGAAATAACTGATCTTTTAGGATTTTTAAAATTAGATCCATCAGAATAAGATCCACGTCGGGTGCTTTCTTCTGGTGTAACTAGATCTAAACTTTCTAAACGATTATCAGTTTTAATTTTGTTAATATGGTCGATAAATAAATTATCTCGAATGACGCCGTTAAATGTTTCGTAAACAAAACAATGAGATTGATAATGAACTTGATTGGCTAGTGTTCCTCTGACAGTTACCATGAGATACCCCATATTACTCATAAAACCAACAACGTTTTTAGTTTTTCTATTTCGTATAATTCCTTTATCATTTGCTTCGTATAAATCAAATTTTGGGTGGCGTTGAAACTCATCTTGTAAAGATAGGTTTTCAATATTGTCATCGCTAATCGAGCCATTTACTCTACATACTCTTTCTCCTTCTGGAATATCATCGCAGAACAAAGTATAAAATAAAATCTTTTCTAAACATTTTAGTCATATCTGTGTCATCACCTTTCACTGAAATTATCATTCCAGCTGGTGTTGGTTTTCCTATAGATTTTTTAGATTTTATGTTAATAACCGAACCTAATGCATTTCCAGCATATAGGTTATATTTCGGATGAACATGATATGCTTCTTGCTCCTCCGCTGTCAATCCGATATATCTCAGATTTTGTGTCATTATAAGGATTTTTTATATCTCTAATTGATTTTTCAGCTGGCGCGCATGTGCTTGTCAGATTTTGTGTCATTATATTATAAGGATTTTTTGTATCTCTAACTGATTTTTCAGCTGGCGCGCATGTGCTTGTCAGATTTTGTGTCATTATATTATAAGGATTTTTTATATCTCTAATTGATTTTTCAACTAGCGTGCAACCTAATGTATTTCCAGTGTATAAGTTATATTTCAGATAAACATGATATGCTTCTTGCTCGTTTGCGCTTGTCAGATTTTGTGTCATTATATTATAAGGATTTTTTTATATCTCTAATTGATTTTTTACGTAATTTGTAATTAAATATATAATATTACTATATATATAATGTTACACATGCGTGATATTGCCAAGAAGAGCCTTATCAAAGCAGAAAAAATTGCTTCAGCATTTACAGGATACGACAACAGTTACAAATTTGATAATCAAAATGTTTTAGCAAATTTTAACTCTACAAATTTATATCATCTTTTACAACCTGTTATAGTTCAAGAACTTGCAGCTCACAAAAGTATCAAACTAATAGTACAGTATCATATGATTTTATCAAAGTTACACGCAATCGAAAAGATATACTTGATATAATTTTTGAAACTACAAGTTTCGATAGCGAAATTTCTGAACCATATCTAACAGCTAAATCACGAAAAATATTAACTGGAACAAATATTGCCACAGTCGCCGATGAAATACACCAAGAAATAAATAAAAAAATTGGAGGAATTTACTTCATCTGGATCAGGTTGGAAATTTGAAATAATAAAGGAGGTTTTATTTCATACAGCAAAATATAACATACTTCGAGGTAGTTCTTACGTTGATCTCCCTAAAAGAATTAAAAACAAAAAATGCTGTATAAATGTTAAAAACAACGACGATCAGTGTTTTCGTTGGGCAATTTTGTCGGAAAGACATCCTCAGAGTGAACACAGCGACCGAGCTGAAAAGTATTTGCCGTACAAAGACGAACTAGATTTCAACGGGATAACTTTTCCAGTGTCAGAAAATCAGATACCAAAGTTTGAAAAACAAAATAATATTTCAGTAAATGTTTTCGGACTAGATGAGCGAGAAAATGTTTATCCAAGGTATGTTTCAGAGACTGCTACACAAAAAACAATAAATTTATTATTTTATAAAGGACAATATTGTTGGATAAAAACTTTAACAGCTTAGTTGGCGGACAGTATAATAAAAATAGAAAAAAGAAATATTTTTGTTACAGATGTTTGCAGGGGTTTTCAAAACCTGAAAAACTACAGGAACATCTTAATTACTGTATCAACGTTCAAAGAATAACTATGCCAAGCGAGAAAGAAAAAGTCTTAAATTTAAAAACTACGATCATAAGCTAAATATACCTTTCGTTATTTATGCAGATTTTGAGTGTCTACTCGTTCCAGTGGCAGGTGCAGAAAATGATCCTAATAAATCAAGTACAAGAAAAATACAACAACATGTTCCTTGCGGAGTAGCTTATAAAATAGTTTGTTGCGTCGACGATAAGTTTTCATGTCCGGTTAAGTTATATAGATGTAAAGATAGCGAATCTGAATGTCCAGCAATTTGGCTGCTAAAAAATCTTATAGATGAAGTTAATATTATTTCTAACAGATTATTTAAAACAGCTCCAATGAGAATAACATCTGAGCAACAACTTGAATTTAACGAAGCAGTTAATTGTCATATTTGCGAGAAGTTATTGGTAGACTCAAATGGAGTTCGTGATAAAGTTCGTGATCACTGTCATTTAACTGGTCAGTATCGTGGAGCGGCTCATAATAATTGTAATTTAAAATTTCATGCACCAAAGTTTATACCTGTTATTTTGCATAACTTTCGCGGCTACGATAGTCATATCATTGTAGAAGCTTTTGGCAATGAGGAAATTAAATCTAAACTAAAACTAAATAATAAGATAAAATGCATACCAAATAATTTTGAAAGTATATGTCAGTTACTCTTGGTAAATTACGTTTTATTGACAGTCTGCAATTTATGGCAGCATCGTTCGATGAGCTTGTAAAAGGTTGTAGCACTTTTAATAATCTGCAAAGTTGCTTTGGTGAAAACTATATCAATCTGACAAAAAAAGGTGTCTTTCCATATGAGTATCTCGACGACTGGAGCAGATTTGATGAAACTTCTCTGCCTAGCAAAGACAAATTTTACTCGCAGCTCAAAAATGAAAATATTACAGACGATGAGTACAAATACGCGCAAGATATTTGGAATAAATTTAGTTGTAAAACATTTGGTGATTATCATGATTTATATTTGAAAACAGATGTTTTATTACTAGCAGATGTTTTTGAAAGTTTTCGTCAAGTTAGTCATAAAAATTATGGACTAGATCCTTGTTGGTATTATTCTGCTCCCGGGTTGTCATGGGACGCTCTACTAAAAACAAGCAAAATAGAATTAGATCTCTTAACAGACATCGATATGTTTAATTTTATTGAAAAAGGTATCAGAGGCGGAATTAGTGTTATAACAAAAAAAAACATGCAATAGCTAATAATAAATATCTAAAAAATTATGATAAAAATCTCCCATCTAACTATATTATTTATCTGGATCCTAATAATTTGTACGATTATGCGATGTCAGAACCAATGCCTTGCGGTGGATTTCATTGGATAACTCCAGATCAATTTCTTAAAGAAACTGAAAAAGATTTACTTAGAAAAATTAACATCGATTTTTCAGATATCTCATATTTTGTTGAAGTTGATCTAGATTATCCTAGTTCGCTACATGATCTACATAACGACTACCCGTTTTGCGCAGAGTCGATGATGATTAATTACAGTTTACTATCACCTGAACAACGAGCCATGACAATAGCAAAAAATTCAATCGTTAATAAGTTAGTTCCAAATTTGTTAGATAAAAGAAATTACGTTATGCATTACAAAAATTTAAAACAAGCAGTAAATGCGGGAATAATTCTTAGAAAAGTCCATCGTGTGCTAAAATTTAATCAGTCGAGGTGGATGGCGGATTATATTGAATTAAATACGAAACGTCGTGCTGTAGCTAAAACCGAATTTGAGAAAAACTTTTTCAAGTTAATGAACAACTCGGTGTTTGGTAAGACGATGGAAAATATTCGTAAAAGAGTCAATATTGAAATTGTTAATGACATAAATCGCAGAAATAAATTAGTTAACGACGACGGTTTTGTCAGTATGAAAATATTTAATGAAAATCTTGTTGCAATACAACGAGGAAAAACAAATTTAAAGTTAAATAAACCGATTTATGTTGGTGCAGCTGTACTTGATATATCAAAGTGGCTAATGTATGATTTTCACTATAATTTTACCAAAAAGCAGTGGCCAGATTCGGAGTTGCTATTTACTGATACAGATTCGCTAGTTTATAATATAAAATGTGAGGATGTCTATCAGGATATTTATAAACACCGTGACCTATTTGATTTATCAGATTATCCGACTAGTAGTGGATTTAATGATAACACGAATAAAAAAGTTATTGGTAAATTTAAGGACGAATTTATGTTTGTGCCAGTGAGAGAGTTTGTTGGACTAAGGAGTAAAATGTACGCTGTGATATTAGATGATAATAAACTGACAAAAAAAGCAAAAGGTATTCCTCGCGGATATGTGAAAAAGATGATGAATTTTGACGATTTTAAAGCAGCGCCAAACAATAGCGTCAGTTTTATTAAGACAAATGTCATTAGATCAAATCACCACAAACTTGAAACTGATACGATTATCAAACGTGGACTTAGCAATTTTGATGATAAAAGAAATTGTGAGGACGGAATTAATACGTTAGCTATTGGACATTATGAAATTTTATCTAAACTTTAGAAATAATGTTCGAAAATTTGACAGTGACAAATAGCTACAATAACAAGATCAAATATCTAATGATGAACAGCAAACAGTTGACAGTTGAAATTAATAATGAAACATCAGGTGTATGTTTTACCGCAGTTCGTGACAAGCTAAAACTTTCGCTTATCAGATCTGATAACAGCGAGTATTTCAGTTACATTGAACAATTGAGTCAGAAGTTATCAGCGGAATTTAAAAACTTTCATGGTCCGATAAGTCAACAAAAATATACTAAACTTACAATCGATCTTGATCGGTCAAAAGTATATTTTATCGACAAAAAATATCCTCTTAACAAATCGCAAATAAAAGATTTATTTGAGTCTCGTCGCTGTGTGAGCGGTAAAGTAAAGTTTAGTCTCTACTATCGTGATGATGAAATATTTCTAATATCAGCGGTTGAAGCATTGATAATTGGTGATGAGGTATGAAAATTTTCACTTACCTTTTTGCCTGGTGAAATGTCCTCTTGAAAGTTCAGCAGTGCAAAAATTCTGACCTCTTTATATACTGCTATAACACCCACGCAAGATGAATGACATGATTATGAAAAATCACATAATCTGCACGTTTTATGTACTATGATTATGAGTCATTCGAAAAATTACATAATCTGCACGTTTATGTACTATGATTATGAGTCATTCGAAAAATTACATAATCTGCATGTTTTATGTACTATGATTATGAGTCATTCTGGAAAATCACATCTTCTGCATGTGTGATTAAACTCATATAAGGCAGTACTGAAACCGATTTCATATAAGGCCTGGCTGATGTATAATATTATTGATTTTCAGGCAACATCTGTTACAAACAAAATCCGGTAGATTTTACACGGTAGAAGTTAGTAAACAGGTATATTGATTTCATGTAAGGCTTGATTTCCAGACTGCGTATATAAGGCAACATCTGTTACAAACAAAATCCTGTAGATTTATTTTAAGTCTACACGGTAGAAGTTAGTTAGTAGTAAACTAAAAGGCAGATCCTCGATCAGAGCCTCAAGGGGTGTGGTGGTGTGGTGGGAGGGGTGGTGGGGGGATTGAGGCTCTGGTCGAGGATCTGCCTTTTAGTTTACTACTACGCTCTTTTCTGTTACTTAGTTTAAGACCGCTGCATCTTAATTCTCTCTCTCTGTTTCACACATACACACACTTCATACACACATTAACAGATTCCACATGATGAAACGTATGACGTCATGCGGTATTTACGTTCACGTGTAGAACATCACCTCGTGTTACACTCTGACAAAACATACTTTTCAAGATGGCGCCTATGTTTAATATATGTTTGGCTATATAATCTTTTGACCTTATTTAACGCATGACCCCTCCCTTTGGCTCACAAGTGACTCCCTCCGTTTATTCAAGGTCATAGTGAATTTTACCATTTGTATTGTCACATATATCAACCTTTTACTATATCAATATTAATGATAGGGTTTAATTCAAGTTGAAACGAATCTTTTTGGATTTCTTGAAAGTGTTATTAAATCCAAAGATACTAGCTATTTTCATAATTTCACTTCTTGCAAAAATATATACTGTCACCACCATCAATATAGTCAAGTTTCTCTTTGGAATAAATGGTGTATTGTTGAAATTTGATCATAATGTCTTAATTTGAGATGTAATCATTCTTCCTAAAATTAAGTTGCGCCATTATATTCTGAGCATTAGTTAATTCTGTCGGAGTAGACTGTGTGATACAGATGTTCTGTTCGGTATCTGTGCACATAACATGCATATAACATACTATTTGATATTTTGATTTAATAACCTGATATCTTGTCTGTAGACTGACCTTGAAAAGTATAAAGAGATCTTCAGCTTGTACTGTAAGTTAAGCTGAATACAAATTTGTGTATTCACCCATGTGAAACAGGTAATTTGTTCGTTCTTCAGTCGTCGCTGTATTAACCATCTTGCTATCAGGGTTAATGCTACGTAACGCTGTTTTAACCATCTTGCTATGAGGGTTGATGCTCCTTACCGCTGTATTAACCATCTTGCTATGAGGGTTGATGCTACTTAACGTTTAACCATCTTGCTATCAGGGTTTATGCCGGATGCTACATGATTCATATGAATTGCTTCATAAAAATTGCTTTATTTAAAATGCATAATTCGTTTTTATTTTTTTTTTATTAAAGTTCTGTGCTCTGTGTTTAATGAACTTTGCAAGGGGTGTTATGCAGAATGAAAAATATTTTGTTTCGGTTGGGCTACATTCTTTATGCGAAATACGTAATGGCTCTTGCAAAACTTGCTATACATAACGCGAAATGCTTATTTTATTTATTTATATTATTATTATTTGTTGGGGGTTGGGAGTTGGAGGAGGTGTACTTGTCAAGTCAGAAGTTTTGCATTCGTTGCGCAGGCGTTTGGCAGTCCAGAAAATAAAGCATCAAACCATTCGAATTTATCATTTTAACTATTCATGTTTCGCATAACACAATTTGTTCCAAGCATATAACATTTACCAATTTACATGTCATAACAGCTTTCCATGAATTCACCAGTAGGTATTCAACGATAGCAGTCGTCAAATCTTGCGAATGGCATAACCTGGTTTCACTTTTCTACTTTAGTAATTTACTTCTCAGACCTTTGTAACAATGAGAGAGAGAGAGAGAGAGAGAGAGAGAGAGAGAGAGAGAGAGAAATGGAAAATTTATTAACATAGCATCCATCATGGTATATGTACTCCTAGTTTCACCTCATTTTGGCCATCTTTTTTTTGTTTTGGTTGGAGGGGTAGAGAGCGAGATGTCGTTTACATCTATACATTAATCTATGTGTTTTTAATTACACAATATACATACTTATGATAGTGATGTGCTTTTAATTACATGACATACATACTTATGATAGGGATATGTTATTAATTACATCTATACATACTTATGATTGGTATGTGTTTTAACTACATAATAGTAACGTTTTCTGACTGTGGTTTATTTTTCATTACTAAGTTGAACACCAGAAGGTTATAACCAAACGTTCGCGTGTGTGAAATAAGTGGTTCAATATTTTTTGAGGATGGGAAAAGTGTATTTTTAAGGAATGGAAAGAAGTGCACTAGTACGCTAGTTCGCGACTAGAGATTCTTTAAAAATGTAAAAGACATTTTACGTATAGCAACGGAAGGTAATGCATACGTCAGTCAGTCCTTGTTGCAGAATATCCAGTAAGATTTCTTTGTAATGTTTCTGGTTATAACGTTGTTTATGTCTGCATGGAATGCAAATTTTACTGCGAAGCGCCTTAGCCACTGTATGCATATTTGAAAAAGGGGGTGTGGTGTGGAAGAAAAAACAGAAAGTGACGTATCAGTAAATAAGGTTTCATGAATCTAAAACTCTTATTGTGCCATCCTTGTATCGCTTATTTAAAAGTAAGCTTTGGCCTATTTTTTATTTTTTATTTTTTTACATACTAGTAACTTGTTTATTTTTAAAGTCGATTCGTGACGTTTGTTACCACGCCCGGCTTTTAATTTGCGTCACATAGTGACGATTAATGTGAGTAACCTCCCCTGTTGCTTGGATAAAATACGACCACAGCAACATTCTTATTTTGACAAGAAACACAAGAACACGCGAAAATAATCCAATACAAGTTTGTATATATTCTTGCATTTGTTGGAACTAGGTCGGACTATGAAGAAATAACTTATCCAGCCCAATGGATGCTATCTTAAGGTATTGTTTGTTTTAAACGAAATTAGTTGTATTTTCAGTGCAAGACGTAGAAATGCATGAGGATAAATCCCATGAACATCGTCTCCTCAGATGGACATGGGATATATCCTCCTACGAATCTCGTACTGGTAGAGAACAATGTCACTTCTGTGGATGTTTTTGGACCAATTTGTGGAGCAACCTGGATAACAAGAAGACCAACAAGTTATTCTCCTAAATCTTATGTTCTTATTTCCTGACGCCAGTAACATAAGAAAATACTTTAAACAACAGAGAAAAACAATTATTGGTCCATGTGACATTTCAGTGGCAAATACGAAGAAAGAGAGAAGAGCGTAGTAGTTTAGGTGGAATGTGTGGCAGTTCTTTTCCTGTTTCATTTGGATACAAAATATGTGTCTGTATCTCGCTGATTTAGTTTTCTACGAGCTACCTCATTGTTTTCTTTGTTGCCTATTTTTTCGGCGGTTGAAAGACCCTGTCTTGCTTACACTGTGTTCACTAGCTACCTCGTGGTTTTCTTAATTGTTTCATTTATTTTTAATCGTTTTGTTTTCAACAAAACTCAGTGATAGAAAGAACGATTTGTGGGTTACAATTAGTAGGTTGTGCTTTCCTAGTACCAGATTTATTTTATAACAATGAAACAAGAACGTAAATGGTCCTTTTTCTTTATTACTGCCAGTATACATTAACGCTCAAGAAGTATTCATCAAACAAGCTATTCAGCATACGACAATATGATTGAGTTTTAACGTTCATTGTTGAGATAAAAGTGAAAACATTGACCAAATTATCTAAAGCATTTTTAAATATTGTAATACCTCTTTAATCATCTCTCTCTCTCTCTCTCTCTCTCTCTCTCTCTCTCTCTGAAAAAAGAACAAAAAAGGGAAGGAAATGAACAGACCCAAATTACCTTGGACCATCGTTCCTTTACAAGGACTCATTAACTGATGCTATAGAATATCAAAATAGCAGAAATTTATCAGAAATTGACTCACAG